>CAUYPK010055135.1:0-24529 GCA_963574355.1 Loris lydekkerianus
CTGCTGGTGGGAATGCAAATTAATACATTCCTTTTGGAAAGATGTTTGGAGAACACTTAGAGATCTAAAAATAGATCTGCCATTCAATCCTATAATTCCTCTACTAGGTATATACCCAGAAGACCAAAAATCATATCATAACAAAGATATTTGTACCAGAATGTTTATTGCAACCCTATTCATAATTGCTAAGTCATGGAAAAAGCCCAAGTGCCCATCGATCCACAAATGGATTAATAAATTGTGATATATGTACATCATGGAATATTCTGCAGCCTTAAAGAAAGATGGAGACTTTACCTCTTTCATGTTTACATGGATGGAGCTGGAACATATTCTTCTTAGTAAAGTATCTCAAGAATGAAAGAAAAAGTATCCAATGTACTCAGCTCTACTATAAAACTAATTTAGGGCTTTCACATGAAAGCTATAACACAGTTATAACCTAAGAATAGGGGGAAGGTGGATAGGAAGGGGAGGGAGGAGAAGGTGGGAGGAGGGAGGGTGATTGGTGGGATTACACCTGTGGTGCATCTTACAAGGGTATATGTGAAACTTAGTAATTGTGGAATGTAAATGTCTTAGCACAATAACTAAGAAAATGCCAGGAAGGCTATGTTAATCACTGTGATGAAAATGTGTCAAACAGTCTATAAAACCAGTGTATGGTGCCCCATGATTGCATTAATGTACACAGCTATGATTTAATAATAAAAATAAATAAATTAAAAAAAAAGACAACAGAAGTCAAAAATAATATTTTCAATCAGGAGGCAGAAAGACTCCTGTGTGTTGGATGGGAAAAGGAAAAGTAAAAAATATAAATCTAAGTGTGTGTGTGCATGTGCTGTGTTTATTAAACCACTCGGGACCAACCACTACTCACTCCGAGGGATCTGCATTCCCTGCCGGGCTCAGCGTTCTGAGATGGGTCATCCAGGGCACGGCTAATTAAAGCAGACCCAAACTTTCTTAGTATGGATTTTACTATGCAGATGGCAATTAAAAAGCATCTACTGGCTGACAATATAAGGGGCACGGTATTCAAATCTTACTAAAGAGCGTATCCAAAGGCTCGCCAATAGCTGTGCTATCTCCCCTTGAAGACAGTGGTGCTGGCTGGCTGGCCAGGTCCCCCAGGACTTCACAAAGAGCCAGCGCTACAGCTGGAGGGTTGCTGGGCTGCCATGTCATCCTTATACTCTCAGGACTTGGTGCTGGAGGCTGCTGTAGAGAACAGGCGCCCACCTTCCCACTGCACATGTGCACCCACCTGACATGGATGGGTGTTTTCTGCCTTGCCAGGTCTGCAAAGTCACTCAGAAGAATGGACAACTGAGAACAACCTAAATATGGGGAAGGCTTGTGATTTATGACAAACCACTCCCCGCTGTGAGTCTGAGACATGGCTTGGTTAGCTACAGCCAGCGTGCTGGGCCACTGAGCCTGGGCTCCCCCTGAGTGACATAAGGGCAGCAATTCCTTCCTGCTCAGTGGTCAGGTGAGCTGAAAGGGGTGATGCACAGGACACACAACATAACAACCTGGGGACGTAAGTCTTCCCACCCCATGCAAGGCAAGTAACTATGAATACTTTGTAGCAATGTTTACGGACTTATGATATTTAAAAAAAATTAGGTGGCAAAATTTTAAGTATAATGTGCTTAAATAAAAAGCCCAGTGGACACAAACACTGATAAAGTGCGGGCTGCAGGGGAAAACTCTCTCCACCACTGCTGTGTCACATTCCTAACCTGGTGACGATGATGACAGCACTCTTATTCTTGAGCTTCCCCCAGCTATTGAATATATGTTCTAGCTAATATCAAATTCTGTGTATAAAAGGCAACTTATTATTAGCTAGACTTCCCGTCTTACTAATGCTAATTTAATGACATTGGAGATTTTTTTTTTTGTTCTATTAAATTAGAATTTAATTTTGACAGGAGACAGAAATTAGATGATGACCATAGTATGGCTTCTGTGTGTGTGTACCATTTAAGTAAAATGTGAGCATTAAAAGAGCCAGTGCAGAAATTCTCTGTGAAGGTTAGGTTAGGCTGGAAATTACCAGTTGCCTCCTTAAGCCCATTGTCTCTCGTGTTCAGGGTCACTTCATATTCTAATTACTATTGATGTCACAGTAATGGCGATGCTCCTCTTGTAATGCAGCCACAGGTCCCTTCTCCACTCCTGCAGACGTAGCCAGACCTGTCTCTATGTTTTTCCCCAATGGAGTCAGTTCAGGATGCTCCCGGCAATACCCCACATGCATCCCGCTTCTAGGAGACAGAATCCTGGGATTCTAACTCATGCACTTCACAGCCCCGTTTGTATTCCTGGGAAGATTGCTTTACTTTGTTTATGACTTTTCAGGACTACCCTAAGACTAGGTAGCACATGTCAGCACTCTCCAGTAACTCCTATATGAATTCCCCCAAATTTCATACAACACTAGTGTCACACAGAACAGTTTCATGAAAATAAATCTTTCTTTTGATGTGTGTGTGTATATATATACATAGATATATGATCACACATTCACCCTACAACACACAATAGAGACTTAGAGGCGCTGACAAGTCCTTCACTGAAAAAAAAAATTAGCGTTGATGAAATTCCAAGTATAACTCAATATTGAATTTTTCTTCTATATAATATCAATTTTAACATCTTGGGGGATAAAAGTTATACAGAATATATTTTGGGAGATATTGGGTCTTACATAAATAAAAGTTGCCCAGTATTTCTTTGCTGATTCTAGAAAATTATCTTTTATTTGACTTATTGAGAATAATGCTTATCCAAAAGTACAAAGGGTCATTCTAAGGCCATTACATCCATGACCGTGGTCTCCCTTTCACCTGTTTGTGACTAGTCTCTGAGCAAGAGCAGCACAGACCTGGCAACTGAGGCACAGGGGCTGCAGCTGGAGGGGAGGCTGTGTGACATCTCTCCATGTCCCAGGTGCCCTCACCACATCCAGGAGCCGGACCTGCAGCCAGGCACCATATGTGAGGCCGGGCAGTGCATGTTGTCAACACACATCACATCAGCCACACTGTCAAGCATCTTGGGAGCTACGGACATGAGAATATGAACAAATGAAAGTAACCTGCTCTCACTTGGATACCCACAGTCCTGCTCCGGGCTGGCTGCTGAGGTTCTGTGAAGCGTCTTTCCACCAGATGGACACAGCCTGACAGTGCTGAGTGACACTACCCAGCAGGAGACTGCCACCTGCCACTTCTCCCCTGAGTGTTAGGCTTCAGGGACAGAGACTACACTTCTATTTCTTTTAGATTCTTCAAAGTTTTGGACTGCCAAGGATTTAATTTATTATTTTTGTGTAAGTAAGTTCCTGTTTCTCCTGAAAATATCTGCAACATATTAATCTAATGGATGCAAACATCGGGGAGGGGAAGGGTTATGAACAAGCTTCCAATCTTAAAATTAAATGTATTCCTCCTGCTCATATCCTTATTACATATACACACATGCACACATGTGCACTTAATTTATTTTCCACCTAGAATTCAGAAGGGCACTGCCTGCAAGAGCAGACAGCATACACCCAAAAGTGTAGGGCTGAGTATTCTTCCCCTTTTCTCCAGTCACAAATATCCAGCCTGAGATAATGATATCTTTCCACTCTTGTGTCTGCTTTGGTTGTCTGCCTCTCAGAGTCCAGCTGAGGTCACAGCAAGAAGCGCCCCTGGTTCCCTCCGTGGAGGGCAGGCAGGCAGCACAGCCTAGGGTCCCCTCCAGCCCCACTGGCTAGTTACTGTGGACAGTGGGAGGGCAGGAGCAGAGGATGGGGAGCCCGCCTTCCTCACCAGGAACTGTGCCCACTCACCTGGGAGGGGCAAGCTGATCTCAGGATAAGAAAGGGGATTCCGACTGGGTTAGCGCTGCAGTTTAGCGTTGTGGACAGGAATCTGGAACACCTTGGCTCAGCTTTAGGCCTGGCCAGGCCATCTGTCTGCCCTGCACTTTTCTGTTAAGATGTAATCGTCACGAGCATGTTATAGAGCAAGGCAAAGTTAGTAATTACTAGCCTTTTGAAGCAGAAAAGGAGCCTGAGCATCAGTGATGTTTCCCTGGAGCCTGGATCTCAGGCGTCCCTACCTGGTCAACTATGTCACTGACTACTGGACTCGGAGATGTACAGCTTCCTCCGTGTTTCAGAGCCCCCTGTTTGCATAAGAGTCTAGTAAAGGGGAACTACTTTTCTCAAAGCCACCTGCATTCTGTGTCAAAGCTCCGGGACATGGGGACACGGGGAGGGTACTGCCCCCACCACTCTTGCTCAGGGGTCCTAAATAGTGCTGGGCTGAGTGGCCGTTTGTTGGCGAGACAGATGTAGAGGATGGATTTTGGCTGGGGCTAGAAATATCTTCCTACCTTTATCCAAAACTAGATAATGTCTTCCGGGTGAGATCAGCTTTACTTCCACTTCTCACATACAGAGATTAATGTGGGGACTTAACAAAGGTCAAGGAACATGCCAGGTCACCCTGGACACCCAGACAAGACACCCAACCCAGAAGTTCTGACCCTAAGTCCACTGTTCATAAATGATGTGTCGCTGTTTTCCCAGACCTACGACTCAGAAGTCAGAGGCAACCTGTGGCAGCGTCAGAACCTCTTCCCACCTCACAGCCACAGACACAGCCGTGTCTGTGCTCACTTCATGTGCCCCCACACACCCACGTGCAAACCACACCCTGCTGCACGCAGGGGCCACAACACCCCTGGACTGCTACACATGTGACTGTTAGAATACTCTGGGTTTTTTTTTTTTTTAACGTAAATGTTCTATTGTACCCATTCCTCTGCTGATTTTCTTCAGTTAGATCTGGCAACATGTCAGACACACATGTCAGGGTAATAAACTATACTTAATTCTCATAACTGGTGAGGGCTGTGACCCCATCATATGGCTGCACATAGTTATGAAATATGAAGATCTTGAAGTAAATTCAGAAATTTTTATTTGTTTTTCTCTAAACACTCTATGCACTCGTGAACGCCATGTATGTGTCTCCTCACACACACACACTCCCAACATTTCTCAAGGAGAGAGAGGATATGAACACGCTGTCCTCCCACGTCCTAATCAAGTTTTAGGCGGCATGTGGTGGCACGTGGTCTCCAGGCCTTGGTGATGCTTGGGGCGACCTGGCATCCCTGTCTTCTGGCAGGTCTGTGTTATGAATCAGCTGCGCATGTTTCTACAGACGTTTCCATCTCCTCTTCTGTGACTTACTGCACTGAGCCTTTATATTTTTGATCATGTTTTTATATGGATATTTAATCTTTTCATAATATAGTCCTCCCAGCTTATTGCTGGCTTTTTAGCTTTCTTTGCAAACTTTTCTTGCACCTAAGTTTTAAACTTGGAAATTACTGTCTTCATCAATTTGTTCTTTGGTAACTTCTACTTTTTATGTGCATCTAAGAAAACTTTTCCTGTCTAAGGTACCAGACATGATCCAGGATTTTTTCCTATTCCTGTAATATTTGATTTCAAAACATAGATCTCTAATCATTCAAGGCACATTGGGGTTGATGTGAAGTGGAAACCTAACCCAGTTAGCACAGCCTGAGACGTCACGGCTGCCTCTGCGTCCCCCACCGGCAGAAGGAAGGCCCTTCACTGAACAGGCACTGAGCAGACCCTGGCTCCCGGGGCGGGGGGGGGGGGGGATGCTGCAGACAGCACTCTCCATCCAGTAGATGGAGATGGGTGGACACTCAGAAGGCAATGACCAGTGAGAAGCCAGCGAAGAAATTCCCAGACTGAGGACACGATAAATACCTAAGTCCAAGAGAAAGATGCAGTTCACAGGACAAAAAGGAAGCCATGTGCTTAAGGTTTGCAAAGCGTGGGGCAGGGTGAGGGTGGAGGTAGGCAAGAGAAGGTTGCCATGGCTCTCTGGACCCACAGAATGGGGTCTGGGCTTGATTCCAAGGGTGGAGGAGGTTTGTGAAGGGTTCCGGAGAGAAACAAGTCGTACACTTTATTATTAAACCCTGGACCGGCCTCTGTGCTCTACCCGGAATGGACGCATTTCTCACACTTCACTTTCTCTGGGGCCTGCTGATCTTTAGATACTAGGAAGGGGACAAGGAACATGACTATTATCTGAATTTTTTAAATCTATAAGCTTACCGAGATCCTACCGTGACCAAAACACAATGCCTGTGCAGTGGATGGTCACTGAGTAAGACCCGTGTCCAACAACGTCCTGACTGTGCATCAGCCCCACACGGGCTGAACACTCAGGGTCGAGTGTTGCAAGGAGATGCGCTGGGCAGCGTCTGCCCTTCCCTTCACTGGGCTTGCTGGCACAGAGCGGTGATTGTACAAGGAATAACTTTAGCACACTGGATAAATATGGCCTCACTTTGTCATGGCAACCCCACAGGCAGGCACCCCTGATGGTATGTAGGACTCCTTCCAAATTAGGAGGGATTCTGCCAGGGTACAAGCCAGATTCTTTCTCTCTCTAAACAGTCAGGAGCACATGGGGACATGAGCTGTGGCTCCTACCTCCAGGAGGCCTGACAAACTGTAGTTTACCCTCTGAGTGAGCTAATGTTTTCTCAGGTAAATTTAAGTGCCCTATCTTTCATGGGAGAGTAGTTTTTCACTACTATGGAAGGCTAGTTCCATAGCATTAATTTGAAATATACAAATTTAACCTTTAACTGATGATAAAATATGCATTAAGAGAGATTTTCAATCTTTCCTTTCCCTCTTGTTACCTATCAAATCTTCTGGGGCCAGAAAGATATATACTCTTCACTTTCACCAAATAATTATTTCTTGACGTGCAAGTTGATATGATCAATTCTATCAAGTGTGGTACAAGATGGGTGACCTGTGACCAAATGATAGGGGCTTTGTATCTTAAAGTATTAACACCAGTCACAAACACTCGGAGGCCAGCATTTCCAATGTCATCCATACTCAGGACTCATTGATAAAACCCAGGACTGAGTAATTTTTCCACCATCAACAATATAAAGTATTTCCCACGACAGTTGTTGGGTTGGCCTCTGATCCTACGGAAGGCAGACTCAACCCCTGTGCTGATGGGCACGTCCCCAAACCTAATTGTCCCGCCAGAATCCCCAGGCTGCAGTCCTAACCCAGCAACAGGGTAGGGTCTATGTGATGTGAGTGGGGTATCCCCCTCCAGAACTCTTGTTGAAATCTAAACACCAAGGAAATGTCATTGGAAGGTGGGGCCTCTGGATGTGATGAGTCTGTGAGGGTGTCACCCTTACAAATGGGATTAAGTGCCCTCGTAGACAGGCTTGATGGCAGGAGCCTGTCCCTGTTCCTGCCCCTCCTGCTGAGTGGGGACACAGTGTCCGCTCCCACAGGATGGCGCTAACCAGACACCAGATCTTCCAGCACCTTGCTCTGAGAATTCCTGTGGAACCAACTTCTATTCTGTATAAAGAACCCAGTCACAGATATTTTGTTAAAACTGCAAAAATAGACGATGAAGACTAATCTGGGTGCACTGGTTAAGGACAAGGCTCACTGGAAGAGGTGGAAAACATCTTTGAGTATCACTGTTCATATTTTTTCCACATTTCCTTGCATGCCAGTCTCAATGTTCCCATGGCCTAGACAAGAATTAGGACTGCTGCAGTTGAAATACAAAATTAAAATAAATTAGTAAGTATTCAGGTGCTCGGAGCTCACTAATAAGTTCTAAGTACCAAAAAGGAAGGACGGGGGGAGCCTGTGTAGGGTGAGAGCCACAGTCTCAGCTTAGAGCAGAGTGCCTTCGCCTGTGACCTGGGGGACACTAGGTGAGCTCACCTCGACGTGAAGGGAAGGGGAGAGGTGCTGGGCACATGTGGGCAGGGCCTGGGTCATCTTACGATCAGTGCCGGGTACTCTGCAGAAGCCTCCACACCTCTGCAGTGCACCTGCTTCTGCTAGCTGTGTGTCCCAACAGAAGGGGCATTTCTCCAACAGGTGCCTGGACACTGCCCATGGACTGTCCCCTGGCCAGGGTCTGTGTATGTGCCAAAGCTCAGCTGAGCTCTGTCCAAACGGTGCAGATGACCTTTGCTTTTTTTCTCCTCCTCAGGTACGGCATGAGACGCCCACAGGTGGGAAGGGTTCCCAGCACCTGGCTGCAGAGGGACCTGGTGGAAGTGGACCTGTCCCTTGGCCCCTTCATCATCTGAGGACCTGGAGTGCAGATGCCTTGACCACAGGACAGCTTTGTTTTGTTTGTTTGTAGGTGGAGGGGAAGGGACTTGGAAAGGGGCCTAAGGAACCTTCCTCTTCTGCAAAGCGAGTCCCTTGTGGAGGGTCAGGCCTGGGCCCGTGGGGCCTTCTGACCAATCTTCCAGTCATTAACATCAGAACCAATACAAAGGGTATCCTGGGCTAAGACCTTCCTTTTGAGAGAACTACAAAGTAGGGGTAAGATTACACACTCTTGAGTAGGTACCTTTGATAGTACCCAATTTTAAAATCCCTCCATTTAAAACACAGATTCAGGGAAGAATTATTTTTCCAGCTTGCTTTTGTTATATATGGAAAACTTGGACTCTCTTCTCAGAAGGTTTTTTACATTGATTTTAAAATACTTCTCTCAAAACAAATGCCGATTTCAATTAATATTGACTATATTCCAAAAATTAACATATTTTGTCTATCTTCCGCCACTATTCTTACTAAAATTATTTCTCAAAAGACATCATTCAAGACCCTCTATCCAGCTATCCTGAGACATACACATGCGTTATCTCCAGCTATTATGGCCTGCGAGGTGACAGCACACCGGCACTTATTACTTACCCTTATAATTATTATGTCAATTATAAACAAAATTTACAAATTTATAAACAAAATAAATCTAACAACAACGAGAACAAAAAAAACACTCATGCTCATCAAATCCAGGAGCAGGTGTCCACCCCTCCTCACCCCTGGGTGTTCCTCGACCTGCCGTGTCTCTCTCCCCCCATGTCTTCCTGCTGGGCTGCTGTGACTCACCATGTGCTCTCAGGCTGCTCCTGCTCTCCCCAGACCCAATGGCTCCACCATGCTGTTTGGAGCCCCGACATTCACCCTTGGCATTTCTATTTGCTGCGTGAATTTAACTTCTACCTTTGATTAAACAACACATAAAGCTTCATCTCCAGGCCTGTTTTTATTTTTATTTTTTTTTATTTTGAAGCATCTGTCCCCAAATCAAAGTGTCAGCCCACACTCCACACCGACATCCAGTGACACCTCATCTTTAGGCCCTTTCACCTCAAAACCTTCAATTATCCAATTCTGACTTCCTGCTTCTGCCAATGCTACCAGTTTTCTCAGCTTCCTTTCCTTCAACCAGAAGGTCACCTTTGAATCTCCCCTTTCCCTTTCTAATTTTCAATCAATGGCAAAGTTTTGGAAGCTTGTCTGTCTCAGCTCTAAAAGGGCTCTCATACCTTCTGGCTGCCTCTACCTGCTCCAACATAGGAACCTGAGTCCCAAATATAGCACTGGCCCTGGCAAGCTCTCACACCTCCTGGACGCCTCTCCCTGCCCCAGCTCAGGTACCTGAGTCCCAGCCTTAGGATAGTGGCCTTGGCCAGTCCTTAGCTCCCTCATGGGTCTGTCTTTACACTTCCACTATGGTCTAAAGTTCTAAACCATCCTGTACACTGTGATTTTTTTCCTTATAGATTTTTTTTTTTTTAAATTCTGTACAGAAACCCAGTGTAGAAGATAAAGATTCACACACTCAAGATAGGCCGTGGGAGGGCAGGGGGTCCTGGCAGCTGGGTTTTGCTTATTGCCTCTCTTGGCCATAGACTACGCAGACTATGGCCTTTGCAGAGCACAGACTGGACACGGCGTGGCCTGCCTCCACCACAGTCTGCTCAGGATCTTGGAGAAAGCCCCTCAAGCTGACGGCTGCACATAACATTCACAGTCTGGGGTAGGGGTTCTGCCTCAGTGTAAGCCTAGCATGAGGCCCCATGGTCTATCTAGTAGGACATATTCTACACAGAGGGGCATCCAGTGATATTCACTGAATCAAAATCAATCTCAAAACTAGCATAGGTGAGGAACGTACAGGCTGATTTCTACAAAGACATAGATAACTTGGAAGACAACCAGCGTGATTTTTCTCCTCAAGTGGAATAATGAGGGAGAATTCTGAGATCCTTAGAGAAAATCAGATTGTTTTCAGCAGGAAAATTAATATGCCTCAGTCTTCCCAAGCAGGTGGCATCCAGCTCCCTGGTGGACTAACCTGAAACAGTGAGACCAGGGACAAGCTCTTCAGAACACGTGGTAATAATGTGGGTTCATTAGCATACTAATTTACATAAATTTACATATAACATTCATGTCACCCCAGCTCTCAAACCTGCATACTGGATACATTTTTTAAAAAGGTAGGGTGACCTAGTATAATTATATTCAAACTCGATATTCAGAAAAGGGTAGATGAAGTGAAACAAAAATCTAAACCAATCAATGCCATGGCTGATTAGGACAAAGATAGGCAGAGCTTCCTTAAGAAACAGAAAACCATGTGGAACAAAAAAAAAAAAAAAAGAAAGAAAAGAAACAGAAAACCAAATACAGACTGCCAGGGCACCCTGGTCACAGTGCTGCAGGCTCATTCAGCAGACACCTCTGAGCACCACTGGGCACTGTCACCAGAGTGCACCACCCTGGGGGTTTGAGACCTGACGCTTTACTGAATCACACAGTGAAACTGTGGCCTGGGCATCACTGTTTGCCTTTTCCACATTTGAACACCTATCTGCTGAGGCACTGTGTGGAGCCCAGTCTGTGCTCATCGCTGACAAGCCCTGACCAGTGTGAAAGGCACAGGTGAGAACTCCCAGGGGCCTTCCCCTCTTACCCACCAGGGCATGTGCAGGAACAGGAGGAAGAGTGCCAGGCTTGAGGCCCCAGCCAGGAGGGGATGGAGGGTGAAAGCAGAACGAGGTAGCCAGGCTGAAGCCCAGCCAGGAGGGGCTATGGGGACACTTGAGGGCAGTGGGCACCACAGGAGGAAAGTGGCCTCTCTGCCACTCCCCCAGTAGCAGCAATCACCAGTTACTATGTCACTAACCACTGACAGCTCCGGGCCTGAGTGAGAGCGGGACTTTCAGAACTCCCGCTCAATAGACCCAATGTCTCTCTAGCAGGGGGGAGGCCTGGGCAGGCCCAGAGCACCTCTCTGGTGGGGCAGCAGCTCTGGGGCTGCCATAGCCACTCTTCGGAGGACAAGTGGCACTGACCCCACTGATGGCCACTTCTTGGTGCTCTCTTGTGGAATGCTCTTGAATGCCTTCTAGGTCCTGTTGCTGAGGGTTCCCAACGGCAGTCCAGGGGTCCTAAGAGGACTGCCTCCTTCTCCTCAGAGTGGGAAGATGAGCCTCTGGGGCTGTTCTGGGCCTTAGTGTGGCCTTTGGGCTGCTAGAGGGGCACTGAGCACTACCGAACAGAGGCAGGGTGCTGTCCACCTCCACTGGGGGGCTTAGCACCAGGCCACGGAATGTTGGAGGGAGAAGGGAAACCCTCCCAGCTATAGTCAGTGCTCCAAGGCTTGCTCTGCTGCGGAGCACAGATGGCCGTCCACCTACAACACAGCCCCGATTAGGTTAAAGTCATGCATCAGTTGGGGTGAACAACAGACCAAAGGATCACTCAAAGGGAAAGCTGGCTGGGGAAAAGTGCGGCAGATATGTAACCGGCACCCACTTCCACGTTATATTGAGGAGATACTAAATGGCTTCGGTGAAATAAGCCAACTCACAGAGTAGAACAGGTAAGATTACATAACAAAATTAGATGTCATATGTGAATTTATTACTTCAATATATTAGGATACAAATTAGAAAACAATGTAATGTATAAGAAAGAGACAAGATAATGACCAAGGAATACTCTGAGGGAAGCCACCTTAATTTAGCAGAATAGAAGGTTCAAACTTAGCAATGTAGTGCTGCCTTTAGCTGTGTGGCCTCAGGTTTCCCGGGTGGTGTTTGAGCTGTCAACGGGGGAGGTCAGACCAGCCTCTCTTGACAGGATAAGAATTGGAGTCGGTGCTGGTGACCAGAAGTTCCCATAGAGAAGGCTGATGTTCCTGTTCCTACAGGGCAGCCACAGTGATTATTGTTCCTGAGGTCAGGGACTAAGTGCATGTGTAGACAATAACTTAAGAGTGATACCATTGTTTCAGCTTAGGTAATTACTCATATACAATTCACCATCTTGTGGAAGTGGGTTTCTACCATGTTTGGGGTCATGCTGAGTTTCCAAGAACAATGTTTTTTGCACAGCATTTTGCAAGGCTTAGTCAGTAACCTTCTGATGTATCTTTGCAGTGCGTGTCCAGATAAATGTTGCACCCTGTCCAGGAGGAAAGGGGACCTTGGCCCAGCATCTTGGTCCAGCAATGGTGCTGAGCACTGGGCCTGATGGGTCCTAGAGGTGGGCAAGGGCACAGCCCATAGGCACAAGCCAGGCCCCCAGTTCTGCACAAGAGGCCAGGATGGAGGGGAGTGGGCCCAGGGGTATCATGGGGTTTGCTCTCTGGCAAACCGCTGGCACCTGTGTCGGAAGCAATGCTGGGATTAAAACTTAAGGGGCAGAACTGAAGGGATGATGGGACAGGGCACCTGTAGGTCTCACAGCTTTGACAGAACGTGATCACATAAAGGGAAGCTCTACGTCTATTATGCTGCAAAGAGCAGGAAAAAAAAGGAACCAGCAAGAAAAATGAAATGACAGATTTTACCCAACTTCTATACTCTCAAGCTGAATTTTAGAGGGAATTTTAAAAATTGAAGTGGTATTTTGTATATAGTGAAAAACACATTAGTGCCACAGCTCCATGACATGCTGCTGGCCAGGCACAGGGTGTAAGATGAAGAGTGGACTTCGGGTCGGGGATGTGCTGCTAACCTCGAATCTGCTCACAGACGCTTCCTGCCTTCATTCCATGAGCGTCCTGGGAGCCCACCCTGTGCAGTCGGCCCTGTGCCAGGTTCCAGGAGCCAAGGACAAGCACCTACGTCTCCCAAGACCCTGTCAGGCTGGGAGGAAGGACAAACAGACCTGTGGTGATCACCGCAGGGACCTCAGAAACAGGACAGCTCTGAGAGGAGGAGAGGTCAGGGGACAAGATGGTCAGGAGGAGGGATGGTCAGGGAGGGGATGGTCAGGGAGGGGACAGTAAAGGTGTACATTCAGAGAAAGAGATGGTAGATGGGGGGGGGTTGAGTGTCCTCTCAACCATTCCCTCCCTTGACAGGGCGGGGGCAGCAGCAGATGGTCAGGGAGGAGATGGTCAGCTGAAGAGATTGTCAGAGGAGGGCACAGTCATGGGGGGGGGGCAGGCAAGGAGATGGTCAGGGAGGAGATCGTCAGGGGATATGTTTTGTGGGCCCTCAGTAGCCTTCCTACAGAATGAGATATTAGGGTGGATGCTTCTTAAAGCTATTTTCAACTCTAATATCCCATAATTTTTAAAAAACTTTAGCATCTAGGTATTAATAACTAAAAATAAAGACCATTGTCTAAAAATACCCCAAACAGAAAGGTAACTTACACTGAAGTGTAATTACACAGAGTAACTGTTTGGACGAGGGCAGAGAGCAAATGGCACCAGTGACCGTTTGACATGACATGCCCATGACTACATACACGTATGTGAGCGTGAGACAGGCAGACACACACACACACGTGCACTACAGCTCTCCCTGCATGAAATGATTAAATAAATACAAGCTCATTTAAGGAACTTTACTTTCACCTTTATTAGAAATTATTTGTAAGCTGAATGTATGAACAATTTTGGAACTCTTTTTCTGGAATGGCCATCAGAGTTTCATTGCACAAGCTCTGACAATTAAGTTCACAAACTCGTCCTATAAAAGTGCTGTGAAGGTGAACAAGCGGCTGGTATCTGTGCACAGCTTTCCAAGAGCAACACCTCAAAGGTGACCACAGTGGCACTGTCTCCAGGATGCGCTCTCCAACTTCACTGTCCCACCTTATATGTGTATGACTGACCTCCAGAACAGTGTGCCTGACTCGTTTCCAGAACAGCAACCCAACAGCTCATAAACTAAAGTTTATATTCCCATAACTATTGGAGCTGCGGTATGGCAGCCTCACTGCAGCTTAAAGCAGCATGGACCTCAGAACCAACAACAGGGTCAGCACCACACAGAAGGCGCAACGCTGAAGTGAAGCAAAACCAAGCCTGCGTGAAGCAGATCCCTGCTGGCCCTGGGACAGGGGTCACTCCCCACTACCTCTCTCCCCATGTTCTACAAGGAGGGCTTTGTACCTGGACACTCCCTGGTACCTTCCCCCCATATTCTAGAAGGAGAGCTTTGTGCATGGACACTTGCCAGTATCTCCTACCATAAAACAATGAGGCAGGACTTGGGATGTGATTTGAGGAACACTCCAACTCACTCTATAATGCTATCCCCTGAAAAAACCTCTGTCTTTATGAGAAAAGTACCTTCATTCTTCAATATTTAGAGATAACACCAGAAACTCAGCATTAGATGCAGGTCTGAGTGAGTTGTCACATTCTGATGGGGACGCTATGGATGTGGGTGTGCTATGTAGACTCTCCAGGGAAGGGGATCCACAGTGCCCAGCCGTGTCATCCCCATTCAGACATGTCTGAAGGTCACTGTGCTGGAAGCAGTCCCAGTTGCCCACTGGACAGGGGTGGCACTGTGCCTGGCTGTCCCCTTATTGGGAGTTCCCACTGTGCGCACCATGATGCCACATGATGCCCCGCTGGCCTTTCAGTCATAGTCCTCACGATGGACAACGCACTGCACAGAGCCGCAGTTTAATTCTCACAAATGCATAAAGTAAGTGTACTTGAGTTTCCGGAACCTACATGGTGAAAGCACACCAGGGTGGCAGTCAGGAGGCAGGGCAGTGTCAGAACTCTACCCCGAGCAGCTTCGTGGGTGCGAATAAGTCCTAGAACTCCCTTGGTTAAGTTCTTCCCAGTCACTCTTCCCAGGTTCTATAAACCCTGTCGACAAGGAGCGGAGAGGAGCAGAAAGTAGTAGGGAGGACTTGGCCCAGCCTGCTTGGCGCGTCCACCTACACCCAGCAGCCGGCAGGTCCACAGGGAGCTCCTTCCCCCCCACGCCCCCGCAATGCTCTCCCTGGTCTTGGCCTTCTTTCCAGGTGACACAGTCCCCAGGCACAGCTGCTGTGTCAGACACGCTGTGTCACTCGTGATCACTCCCTTCCTCTCGAGCCCCTGCAGTAGCAAATCTTCACAGCTTTGTCTTCAGAACACATCTTAAATTATTCTTCCTACTCAGCACAGTCACCTGGTTGAGTGACGGATGTCTCTGCATGGTCACTGCACACCCACCCCCCCACCCCGCGCTCCCCTGCCTGTTCACCAACCTGCGATAGAGGTGTGGTCTTGGCACTCCTCTGTTTAAAGCCCACCAGTCATCCCACTGTGCTTACTAAACCCCCTTGGGACTAGTCTGAGCTCTGTGTGAAGCAGCCACTTCCCACATCTCTGCTCTCACCCGGTTCCCTGAATCCAGCAAACACAGAGGCATCGCTGGACTCCCAGGGAGCCGGGACAGTGCCCATGTTGTCCCATTATCTCTCACCCAGGAGAGATCGTGGCAAACGCAGCCTTCATGAGCATTTTTATTGCTGCTCAGAATTGAAAGAAATTACTCCAGCTACAATGGTGTTTCACGCACCCTAAACAAGTAGAGATTAGATTCAGGTGATTGAAAAAATACAGGCTTAGCTGAGTCCCCCAGTCATTCTGTCTTTCCTTCAAGCCTGCACTGATTCTGCACAGCCTGGTCTTGCTTTGCTCCCTAAGTCATACCCTGTGGGGGAGGGCCATGCTGGGGGGCGCTCTGTATTCTGTGTGGGCTCAGTGTGACCAGTCTGTCACTAAATGTTTACTAACCAACAGGACGAGGCCTGCAGTATATATTCTTGTTAATTAAATGATGTTAGTTCACGAGAGCCCATCTCTTATGAGAATATCAGAATGGCTCGCATTCCTTTACCACATTTGGGTCCAATGGGTGGAGTTTCGAGCTGCCTTTTAAATCTCCTATGAACTATGCAGCCCCGCATGTCCTGGGTATAGGAGAATCTCGCCCTGCCCACAGGCCGTCCTGTCCTTCCACTTCAGTGAGTGGCCCCATCAGACCTCAGGCCAGGCAGGCACCCAAGCTCCGTCCCCTCCCCTCTCCCGGAAGGCTCCACAGCGTCCAGCAGGCTGCCTCTGGCTCTGTCCCTAACACATGTCTGTCCCTTTTGTCAGATGCTCCTTTACTTATCTACATCCCTTCGGGGTACCTTAGTGGGTCCTGCCATCAATTTCATCACCTTTAAATCAAATTTTTGAGTTGTAATCATCAATCCTAAGTATTTAAAATTAATTCATGTTACTACTTACTTGATTAGAAATTTTGTGGTCAGTTCCTAGAGGCCTCAGAACAAAATGTGACCACTCTGCCGAGGGCATGGGTCATTGGTGGTGTGCCCTGGCCTGTCTGTCCAGTGTCCCACAGCGCTCCAGCTTCACTGAACCACCATCCCCCAGCGTGCACCCTCTTGCCCCAGGGAGTTCCCAGGGACCTCTGACCTGGCTCCTCCTGTAGGACTTCCTACCTGGGCCTGTCACACTGGACTGCCATTGTTTACTTGCCTGCCCACCAGCCCCGCAGATGCTGTAGTGCAGCCCAGCCTCTGGGGCATGTGTCCCAGTCTCCCTCAGGTGTTTCTGTGATCAGAGCAGCACCTGGCACATGGAAGCCAGTCCGTGAGTGCCGGTGGAACAAGCAGAAACCCCGAGCATGTCCTCACTGCTGTTAGTAAGCCTTATGGTGGAGCACACTGTGGTCCTTAGCCCCTCTCTCATGCACGGTGGAATCTGACCCTCATCATTCCACAATAACTATTCCGTAAAAATTCTATATATGCTCTTGATGTGTTCCATGGACATATTTTCAGTTAAACCATCAGTCAATTAGGCAGAACTTCTATTTTCTGTTAGAACATGGGAAGTGGATCATTTGAAGGAATGAATAAAACTGAATTTAGAAATTAGAAACTGCATTGTTCAGTATGGACTTGATAGATGTTAAGACGGACGTGATTTCAGATCCAGAGAACATCACAGGTTCTCCACTCTCAAACCACCAGACAGACAGCTCAGAGCAAAGGACTGAAGCGCACAGAGGGACGGGGTGCATCTGGGCACGGAAGTCAAGCCAGTGTGGCAGGTCTGGGTCAGCTGTTCACGTTCCATAAGTTTAAAAATCGCTCAGTAATGAGGATGACCACTGTCGTGAGATCTGAGGAGGAATCAGGAAGCTGTTCCCAGCAGAAGGGCTGTGTGGGTAGGAGTGTGAGACGGGTCAATTGCTCACCCCTGGCTGCAAAGGGAGAGGCGAGAGGAATTACAGACATGATAGCAGACAGGAAGAGTGTCTGCTAGAGTAATACAGTGTGTGTGCAGACACGTGTGCGAGTGTGCATGTGTAAGGGAAGAGGACCTGCTGAAGTGTGTGCAGATGTGTGTGCAAGTGAAGAGGGCCTGCTGGAATAACACAGTCTGTGTGCAGACGAGTGTGCCAGTGTGTGTGTGCAAGTGAAGAAAATCCATGAATGGTCCCTTGCATGGTTCCTCTCTACAAATACCTGCCTGTGGTATCTGTCATTACAACTGTGACATGTGTCACTGTCACTCCTTCAATCCCTATGGTCATGCTGGTGTCCAGGTTTAACCACCCTCTAGGGCTTATGTTTAGGGTTAGGGATGTATCCTAGTTACCATCTCCATAGTAACTATTCTGTTTAGAAGGGAAAACAAGAGGAATATATAAGTAAGGAAAAAGAGAAAAAGGTCAAGTCATGGTGAAGAATAACATGCTTTTTTTTTATTATACTGTCTTTTTCTGGAAAGATATCCTTCTCTATAAAAATATATTTATGTAAACCGGGTGCAGTGGCTCATGCCTGCAATCCTAGTACTCTGGGAGGTGAGGTAGGTGGACTGCTTGAGCTCAGGATTTCTAGACCAGTCAGAGCAAAAGTGAGACCCCATCTCTACTAAAAATAGAAAAAAAAAAAAAAAGAAAAAAAGAAAAGAAAGAAAGAAAAACTGAGGCAAGACAATCACTTGAGCCCAAGAGCTTGAAGTTGCTGTGAGCTATGATGCCATAGTATTCTACTCAGGGTACCAGAGTGAGACTCTGTCTCAAAAAAAAAAAAAAAAGAAAAGAAAAAGCAGATTTTGTGTGCCAGGGGTAGTGTTCATGCCTGTAGTACTAGCACTGTGGGAGACCAAAGCAAGTGGAGGGTCTGAGGTCTGGAGTTTGAGGCCAGCCTGAGCTAGAGGTAGACCTGTCTCTACTAAACATATATATGTGTGTGTGTGTGTGTGTGTGTGTGTGTGTGTGTGTGTGTGTCTGTGTATATACAGACATATAAAGTTACAAGCTCCCTAAGATTTTGTCCTACAAAACTTTTACATACTAAGTGGATATAAAAATAAGTTGCTGGCGCATTAATAATTTTGTTTATGGTCACAAGATCTTTTGAATTGAATTAAAGCTTTGAAGAAAGATGGGAGCTAAAGTACATGGCATGAATTTCCTATCTAGGGGACACTGCTCCCCTCCAGCTCCCGGAGGGGAATGGAGCCCCTGCTGTGCCCTGCTCTGTACTCAGCTGACCCCAGAAAGCTTCTCAGCACTTTGCAGGTGAATTGGAATTAATTGAAAATTGGATCATGCTGTACTTAATTTAGTTTCACAAAGATATCCTTTGTCTTTTGTTGCACAGCATCAAAGAAACCCTCTGTTCCAGCCCATCCTGCCCCTGGGCCACGAGGATGTGGGGGCATCTCCCTCCCCTCTGCCCACCTCACCACTTCTGCCTCCTGGGAGACTCTTGCTTTGCTAGCTGGAGGCGAATGTCTCTGGTTTCGTTTTGGATTTTCTGGGAAAAAGAGAAGGGAGCCTAGTACCTCAGTCCTGAAGCGCAGTCAGGTGGTTTTGGAGCCAGAGGCCTGCAGTTGTCTCTAGCCACAGTCTTTGACAACCACCAGCCCACCCCATCCCCTAAGGTGTCTCTGAAGCCAAGGTTCTCTGCACAGAAGCTCCCTTACCAAATAAGCTTGAAGTCATGCTCACGTGTTGAGCTTTGTGTTCAAGATGACACCAGGCAGAGATAACTACAGACTTCCCAGGATGTGAGAACAGAGATTTTGGCAGCAGCCTGGGAGGCACAGCCCTGCGCGTGTGTGTCAGGGCTAGAGGGCAGCCTGCTCTGCTCCCCAGTGCCCTAGTTACCAGTGACGATGCCCAGCACAGGCCGAGGAGAGTGTTCTGAGCACAGTCCAGGCAGGCAGGCCGGGCTATGGCATGTGCTAGGTTAGCTGTGTTACATCCATTTCCATCTATTCTATTTTCAACTTAGGATGAGTTTATTGAGATGTCACCCATCTTAATTCGAGGGGCACCTGTACTGCATCTTCGTGTCAATATCTAGACAACAATTAAAATGGAAAACAATTTAAAATAACCTGTGTGACACAGATCACATTTTATTAATCCAAAGCAATTATATTAGTTTTGTACTCTGAGACACAATGCCATATATATCAGTCTCAAATTTAGTCATTCTAATTCATTTATTTTCTGAAAATTGTGTTCTAATATATTACCTTTAATTAATGGTAAATTACAATGGGAATACCATAAAATTCCACATTATTTTCTTATCAATGATTGCCATTGGCAGAAATAAGAAAGGGCCTCAGAATTATAGAAGAGGCAGTTCCTGCCAGCTGGGAGGCTGGGGAGCTCTGTAGGGAGCACTGTCTGCTCACCTACATGTCCGCCATCACAGTCTCTGGGCCTAGTGCCCACCACGTCCACTGAGGACCAGCCTGGAGGCCTCATAGCTGCAGGCAGTGTCACTCTGCCACCCACCTCCTCCCCTCTTGCCTCCCTTTCCCCACGTGCCTGGAACAGGCTCTTACTGACACTGGCTCCAGCAGCCCTTGCCAGGCCCACAGCACTGCACATGACCCACGGGCTCCTGTCCCCTCCGCTCCCCTTAAGTCCTTCAGCTTTGAGTCTCAGCTTACTCAACATGCAAAGTGACCCCTGCCATGGCCCCAAGGCCAAGGGCTTCTCCCTTCCTCCTGGAGGGATTGAGCTCCTGGCCCAGGGTTACTGTTTCCAGACCACCCTGAAATATTCCTGGCCATCTCTGTGCTCCATCACGGATCCTTCCAAATCCCTAGACTCCTGGTGCCTGGGCCCCTCATCCCTGCCAACTGCCTGTCATGTGACCTTCCCTCAAGATCCCCCAACCCCTCCTAGGTCTAACCTCCACACCTCCTCACCATCCTCTTGTCCTTGCCACCCTCCTGAGTCAATGACACTGGGTGTGTCATAAACCCGGTGACTCATCCCCTGCCCTGCTTGCCCCATAAACTACCTTTCCTCTAAGTCTCGACCCTGGGGAAAGGGGAGCCCTCAGCTGCCTGAAGCTGCCCGCTCAGTGCAGAGTGGGCTTCCGAGCGTGATCTGAGCCCAGACGCCTGTAGTGCTTCTCCCTTGCTTCCCCCGCACCTCGTCCTGCCTTTGTCTCTCTCATCTTCTCCCTCGTCCACACTCCAGTTCCTCTTCTCTCTCCTTCCTCTGTCCCTGACCTCACTTGCTGCTTTATCAAGAAAACGGAAATGATCAGAAGAGAACTTCCTGAGCTCCCACTGCGTCTCTGCCCTGTCCTTGTCATCTGTCTCATTCCTGTGCATGGACGGCCTGCTCCCATGGGTGGCCAGCCCCCTCCCACGGTGAAAGTTCCCCTCCTCTGCTCGGGGCTGCATCCCTGCCATTCTCCTCTCCTCCCCAGAAGACCACAGAGGCCTTCAGAGCGTGACCTCGGAGGCTGAGTACCCGGCGTAAGCCCTTCAGGTCTGCATCCTTGAAAGTGGCAGTTGGTTTCTCTTTGCTCTGCAGACTTCATTTTTAAATCAGGAATAATTGTAACCACTCAACCTGTCTGTTTTGAGTTTTAAGTGAGGCAATCTGTTTGCTAGTTGACTAAATCATTTAGAGTTCACAAATATTGGAAGTTTACCATGTCATGGCAGCCTCTGACCTGCCTGCTTCTGGCTCCTGCAGATGCCTGAGGGCTGCCTGGCTGCCCTCCATCTCACTGAGAGTTGGATACAGCTGGCTTTGCTTTGCCTGGGCCGCAGCATCAGGAGCACTGGGCCTACAGAGCACGTCTGGCATGCCCTGGAGGGAGACGGTACTTACACAGAGCCCATCAAACTCTCCACATGGGGACTGAGGGGCACTCACTTAAAATCATCTGTACCAAACAGGATAAGGACAAATTTTGGCAGAAGGAGAAATATGATTGATTAGGAAGAAAGACAAAATTTTTATCATTTTGGCTGACAGAGGTGAATTTAATTAAACATATTTTCTTTCTAGAAAAAGGATTAATAAGGAAGAAAGCTCAGAAAGGTACCTTTCTTCCCAGATGCACTTTTTTTTTTGCAGTTTTAGCCAGGGCCAGGCTTGAACCCACCATCCCCGGTATATGGGGCCAACACCCTACTCCTTGAGCCACAGGTGCGCTTTTTAAAATGGTTGCTTTACTATCTCATTTTCTACTCACATACAGACACTCTGTTAACTGTCTTTTCTTAATCAGTCATGGGTTCTCATGCATTGCCAGGGTCTTCCACATACATACGGGTCTAGATAATGAGAAGACAGTTAATACTCATTTACAAATACTTCCACAATTTAAGGTACAATTAAGGCCTCTACGTCAAGGGTGACCACACTTGTCACTCTCTGTCAGGTCTCCATGGGCCTGAAGTTATCACAGCAAACTCAAACACAGCATGTTACCAATGCAGACACTGCACTGTGGAGTATCAGACCTGCCCAACCTCCGAGCTCCCAGCAAGAGGTGCTCAAAAGCTCTGGCGGTGTGATACGATGAGCAAACGCCAGACATTCAAAATAACAACAAGAATTAAACAACAGGCTGTGAAAAATGCTGGAGTCTCCCATTTTAGATGTGGGGTGAAAGTAAGCCTAGTTAGCATGTCAGTTATCTTCTTCAAAACCACTCTAGCTCTTGTCTAAATATTTGCACTGACTTTATGAGTGGACCCACATTTCAGGTCCCCTCTGTGGAAGAAAGAGCTGCCTGGCCTCCCTCCCTCACACAGCCCTAGCTTAATCACGAGCTGGCGCAGGAAACAGGACTGGCGTCTGCAGGCACTTTAAAAATAATTCAGCTCCAACAAGGACTCTGTGTTCCTGCGCCCCTACCCCACCTCTATTTTGGGATGTGAGCCCTGTTATCACTGAACAGGATGACACTCACAGCAGGTATAACTCACACGTGGAGATTTGCCGGATCGGTTGCACTAATTGGATATCTGTGCTTGCAAGGATGACAGCCCAACTTGGAGGTTTAAACACAGGAGTTCAGACACTGTTCATGGTCCATTTCTATGTAAATGAAGACCCCTGGCAGCGCATGTGGGAGACAGGTAGTAAAACACTGAAGTCAGCCCCAACCTGCAGGAGTGTGGCCCCAAACAGAACACTCATAAGGATAAAGGAAACTGGCTTTCCTCTGACCTTGCTGTGTGTGAGGTTCATGCAGGAAGCCCCATGAGCACTGAGGAGGATCATGCCTGTAAACCCCCCGAAGCAGGGGGCATCTGGCCTCGTCTATTGCTGGGCAGATGCAGCTCCTAGGTGGGCTTCCAGGAGGTGGCTGACCCCCACCCTGGACTCTGCCTGCTCTCCTTCAGGTGTCAGAGCAACAGGCCCCCCTGAGCACGCCTGGTGGGAGAGCCCCCAAGAGGGGAGCTGCTCAGACTGATGCAGGAGGCTTCTGCAGGTGCTTCGAATGATTCAGAGACATGGCACTGGGATGAGAGAACAAGCATCCCAAGTCCTGGTGATGAAATTCGCTTTTGCTCACTCTTGCCCTCATATGTTAATTTTTTCTTAAGGGAATAAGCAAAGCATTTCTAATATGTTCCTAGCAACCAACTGTCCCAATTTTCCTGCCCTCTGCTCATACAGTTGTATTGTACATGCACCAGAAATGAGACAAATTGCCTCTTTCCCCAATGGACCTGCTTGGCTGCCTTTGCTGGCATAGGTGGAAGGCTCCCTGTGCTGCTCTCCCAGATTCAGTTAAGATGTGCGGCTCTGGGCCAGCTCTCTTCTTCTAAGGGTCTGGTATCTCTGTGTCTGGTGCCAACAATGTGATTCTGTTTCTTTCTCATGGCCCCTCCACTGGGATGTGAGCCCTGTGGGATGCCAGGACCCACAGGACTGTCAGGACCACCAGGCTGCAAACCCTGACTTGCTGTGGGAGCCTCAGCTATTCCAGGGCCATCATCACCTGGTACTCTTGGGCACCCTTGTGGACTACACACTGCCTCCCACACAGCCTCTCCACGAATGTGTGATGAGTAAACGATTACATGTAAAAAGTCATACACACATATATGGCACAACTTTCTTAAGGCATCAAAAAATAAACTACAAAAAGAGATGGTTTCCTCTCTCCTCCAAGACAAGCCCTCCCACATCCTTCCGGTACACCCCAGGTACTGGCAGGACCCATGTGCAGATGAGCTCTCCGAAACACACAGATGTACCATCACGCACATAGAACTTGCACCCTGTGATTTTTTGTTTAACAATATATCTTGGGCTAGGTTTATATAATCTCCTTCACTAAAACAAAACAAAACAAAAAACCCCCAGTTCATACTTTTCCATTACATGAATATAGCATCATTTATTTAACCAGTCTCCATGGATGGATATTAGTTATTTCCAAAATATTGCTCTTATAAACAGAACTGTAATGAATGTGATAAGAATAGCCAACACTTCTAATAGAAAAATGTCAAAAATGCAATTTTAATTCACTCAATCCTTATACTAATCCTCTTAGGTATAGATACTATGATTATTCCTGAAATCCAAAAACGGAAACCAAGGCACATGAAGATCAAATAGCTTGTCCAGGGCTGCGAGTTGGTCAGTGTGAGGCTAGAATTTGGACCCTGCAGGTACTGTCAGGGTCATGCTCTTGGCTGCTGTGCTGAGAGCGTTGTAAGAATCCACCACAGTGCTTACTGTCCCTTCACAAACACATCTTGCTTACGTGCCAACACTCGTACACTTAGCATCTAGAATGCAACGTCAACTACAGAGGCGTCTCCTTTCTGAGTTCCCCTGATGCTGCTGACCCCCAAGCATAGCCTGCACTGCCCGGCATGGCCACAGTCAACCTGCTGACTGGAGCATGGAGAGTTGAGCTCCCGACACAGGCCCCGGGGCACCTGTCCTGGGGAGAGCCCAGTCACCTCTTCACTGCAGCACCTCCGGGGCACCTGTCCTGGGGAGAGCCCAGTCACCTCTTCACTGC
>CAUYPK010055137.1:0-59271 GCA_963574355.1 Loris lydekkerianus
ATGAGGAAAGGGGCCAAGGAAGGGGAAGGGAGGGGGGAGGTTAGGGTAGAGGTAGGGTAATGGGTGGGGCCACACCTATGGTGCATCTTAGAATGGATACAGGCGAAACTTACTAAAGGCAGAATACAAATGTCTACATATAATAACTCAGAAAATGCCATGAAGGCTACGCTGAACAGTTTGATGAGAATATTTCAGATTGTATATGAAACCAGCATATTGTACCCCTTGATTGCACTAATGTACACAGCTATGATTTAACATTTAAAAAAATGAAAAATAAAAAATAATAATAATAAAATTCATGATGGAAAATGAAAAAAAAAAAAAAAAAAAAGAGCTGATGATGAATGACTTAGCAGGAAGAACTCAGGCGAGCGAGATGGTTGTTACCCAGGGAGGCTCAGAAGAGTGAGGAAGGCCACATCCTGAGCAGTGTATCTCGGGGACCCTAGGGCGCTGTGGGAGAAGAAAGCCCCCTTCCAGCATACTCCCTCATGCAGCACACACCCCAGGCCTCCTGAATCAACCTCCCAGGGAATCTGCATTTTCTTCTACTAATATACAAGTGAAGAGGGATCTGTATTTCTAACCCAGGGTTCCTGGCACTCCAAACAGAAGAACAAACCTTAAAATTTAGAAACCTCATGAAGCCCTCATGGATGGGAATGTAAATCTTACTTTTAAAAAGTCTGGATTCTTAGCAAAGTATCTCAAGAATGGAAGAAAAAGTATCCAGTGTACTCAGCCCTACTATGAAACTAGCTTTCATATGAAAGCTAAAACCCAATTATAGCCCAAGAATATGGGGAAAGGAGAGAGAGAGGGGAGGCCAGGGGAGGGGAAAGGATGGGCAGAGGGAGGGTGATTGGTGGGATTACACCTGTGGTGCATCTTACAAGAGTACATATGAAACTTAGTAAATGTAGAATATAAATGTCTCAACACAATAACTAAGAAAATGCCAGGAAGGCTGTGTTAACCAGTGTGATGTATTTCAAATTGTATATACAACCAGCACATTGTACCCCATGACTGCATTAATGTACACAGCTATGATTTAATAAAAAAAAATAAAATAAAATAAAATAAATAAAACATCTGGTGGCTGTTACCTAAAATTCCACCATTAGTGACTCATTTTTTTTTATTTTGATTGTGTACATTCAGGACCAGTAAGGACACTGTTGACCATAATTTCATGAACATGTATTAATGTAAAGCAGAGCTACTCAAAGCGTGGTCCAAAGACAGCACTGTCAGTGTAGTCTATATGCTTGCTAGAGTGCAAGTCATGGGTTCCACCCCAGACCTGCTGAGTCTGAATTACCATGGAAAAAAAAATAAAAATAAAAATAAAAAAAAAGAAAATATGTAAAATGGTATTAAAACCAGCACATTGTACCTAATGATTGCATTAATGTACACAGCTATGATTTAATAAAAAAATAAAAATAAATAAGTAAATAAAGTCTGGAGAGAACTAGTAGGCACCTTTTTGTCTTTCCACCTTCTTCTGCCATATGGGGACACAGCCAAAAGGCCCATTGTGGAGGCAGAGACCAGACGCTCACCAGGCACAGAACCTGCCGGTGCCCTGATTCTGGACGTCCAGCCTCCAGAACTGTGAGAACTAAATTTCTGTTCTTTATAAATTTAAAAAAAAAAATTTAACCTCTCTAGGAGATATATAGCTATTAGGCTGAGAAGGGGGAGCAGGGGAGGGAGGGGGGGAGGGCAGAGTAACACGAATGCAATGTCCACTCCACGTCCCGGGCCAGGCTGGGTCTAAACAGTCTCACACTTACCAGAAGTGGAAAAAGGAGAAGAATGAACCAAATGTGGCCAACAGCAACCCACGGTCGTCAAGCTGGTTCATGACGATTTAGTATAAAGTAAACAAATCCTGCTTGTGTTCAGAAAAGGGACTAATCTTTAATTTTCGTGTACTTTAATTTACATTTATCCAGGGAAAAGAGTGGTATTGGGTTTTTTAAATAAAAGTTCTTATTAAAAAACAGTACCCAAATAAAGACAAGAGAGCTTTAAGGACTTTAAACCAATGGTCTGGGATTCCTTGACCCCTGGACACTCTGTCCAGAGTCCTGACCACATGACAAATGCCTGGCTGAACTCTAGCTGTTGAGTTTCAGTGGCTACATTTTTCTAATATTGTGATTTGCTTGTTGGGCTGAAAAGCATTCATCCACAGTAGGCTCTCAGCCACCTGTATGTCAGACTCAGATAGAAATTCTAATTCTTGCAATCAAGGGATCAAAATCCAGAACCAAAAGGAAAAACAGCTACACAAAAAAAGAATTATAATGTAGCATATACATACAAGTAAAGCTTGATTCGATGGTGGGCACGGTACCCAGCATATAAGGAAGGCTTAGCACAGTGGTTCTCAACCTTCCTAATGCCACAACCCTTTAATACAGTCCAAAGGGGTGGAGACCCACAGGTTGAGAACCACTGGGCCTTAGAAGGAAGGACCTGGCTGGAGGAGCAGAGGACAACTTCACAGAAGAGGCGACAGAGAAACAGAAGAGCACTCTAGACAGTAGGGACAACTCATCTGAAGACATGACATTACTAGAAAATGGTGTGTTTAGAAGCAGGAAGGAGCTGGCACCGCTGGAATCTAAGAGGTATCAGAGCCAGGCTGCAGAGCCTACCAGCCAGACCAGCAGCTCACAGGGCCACAGGGCTCTTGAAAGACTCTGAAAATGGAATAAAATGGAAAGGAGATGCCTGGAAGTGGGTGATCTGCCAGAGGTGAATGGCCTAGAACAGCAGAGAAGCATTCAGGGCTACCAACAGCAACTACACCCCTTCCTCCCCCATAAGCTCAATTTCTCCTCCAAGTAATTAACAATATTGGTTTGGAGTTGTGTGGCTATGCAAAGGTGTCCATCTAACCCTAAGGTACATAACAGGGAGTACCAAGAAATCATGCTGAGATGGTAGGGACTGTTCTAGGCCTGGCCTCAGGCGTTGTGTATACATTAACGCGTGTAGTCCTAGGAGTGTCCTGTAAGTAGATGCTGGTACCACCTCCCTATGTCAGAGGAAGAAGCTGAAGCTCTGAGAGGTTAGATAACTTTCCAAAGTTCACACAGCACGTATGGTGGCAGGATTTGCACCAAGGTGCCTGCTTCTAAGGGAGTGTTTTTCAACCTTATTTAGCTCATGGCACACTTGAACCCATAATTAAACACTCGCACCACATTTAAATTATGTTGATCCAAAAAAAGATTAAGAAAAAGAATATGCTTACTGTGCTTTGCACTGCTTTCAAAAATAATTAATGATCTGTAAAAATTTTCAAGGTACCCCTAAGATCCCCTCACAGCTCACCAGTGTGCCACAGCACACGGGCTGAAAACCACTCCGGTAGGGTCTCCACGGTTAACCATCATGTTATTATGCCATGTGGAATTCTCACTTAGTCCTCTGGGCGGTGGAGAGCTGGCCAGATTTTACATGTGAAAGAACAATAATTGTGTGTGAAGAAGATCACTCTGGAGGAATCTGAGAAGATTAAACAGATTGGAAGACGCTGAACACAAAACAAACTTAGGAGCCACTGCCCAATCACAGCAGCAGGACATGGAGGCTGGGCTAAAGCCAGGGAGTTTGGTCAGTTCTAGAGACCAGGACTGGCCTTCTCGCTTTGACTTCCGCAGTCACAGTTAACCACCCCACACAAGTGCTGGCATTATCTTCTGCCCTTCCTTGTGAAGTAGACATTGGAACACATTTCCTTAGGCTACCAGGACAAACCCAGCCAGACAAGCTATACCCATTCTCTACCTTAGTGTTCTGATCCACGATTTTCTTCATATTTTTCAGCAGATGATTATTTGGACCACCTTCTTTCTCATTCACATAAACAATCCTATCCAGGTCTGGAAAGTTGCGGTTCAGATCTATCCCCTGGGCATTGCTTCGACCCACAAACCAGTCCTTGAGCTCACCAGGCTAAAAAAACAAAATCAAAGAGAAAACTTACCAGCTATTTATTATTATTATTATTCTGGTCACCACCTCATTAATAGTTAATAGCATTCTCTATTAATGCTTTAAAAATAATTTACTAAGATTATTTATTCCAACAATATCTTCCCATAAAGGCATCTTCACTACTTTGCTGATATGAGCATGCAAGTATTGGTTTTAAAGCACAGTCACACATGTCATAATAACATTTTCGTCACCAAGAGCCCACACAGGTGACAGTGGTCATGTCAGGCTATGAAGGAACTATAAATGTCCTGTTGGCCTACTGACAGCTGACCTGTGTAGTCCTGGGACAACACGAGTGTTTGTGTCCTGCTTTTTAACAAAAAAGCTTGCAAAGCAAAAATAAGTAAATAAATAATTCTGAAAATAGAAAAAAGCTTGTAGGATAAGGAGGTAAAGAAAGACAATATTTTTGTACAACTGCACATGTGTTTTAAACTAAGTGCTATTAGCTAAGAATCAAAAAGATTTTTTAAGACTTAAGTTTAATAAGCAGGAAAAAAGTTACAGTATGCTGTTTAATTTATTATTGGGGAAAAAAATATTTTATCATCAATGCAGTACAGCCTAAATGCACAGCATTTTTAATGAAGCCTGACGTAGCACACTGTGACGTGCTCGGCCTTCACACTCGCTCACTGACTTGCCCACACCAACTTCCCTTCCTGTAAGCTCCCTTCAAGGTAAGTGCTCGTCACAGGTCTATCATTTTTTATCTTTTATCCTGTATTTTTATTGTGCCTTTGCTATGTTTAGATGCACAAACACTACAGCCTAATTGCCTAGGGTATTTGGCACCATAACCTGCTGTGCAGGTGTGCAGCCCAGGAGCACAGCCTGCACCAGATGGTATCCAGGTGTGTAGGTACACCTATGATGTTCAATGCATTTCTCAGAACGTATCCCAGTTGTTAAGCAACACATGAACATATTTGTCATAGATACATGAATAGCATTTTATTTTATTCATTCATTTCTTCCTTCGAGACAAGAGTGTCACCCTGTTGCCCAGGCGAGGGTGCCATGTGTCAGCCTAGCTCACAGCAATCTCAAACTCTTGGGCTCAAGCAATCCTCCTGCCTTAGACTCCTGAGTAAATGGGACTACAGGTGCCCACCAGGACACTCAGCTAATCACTCCATTTTTAGAAGAGACAGGGTCTCTCTCTTGCTCAGCCTCGTCTGGAACTCCTGAACTCAAGAGATCCTCCCACCTCAGCCTCAAAGAGGACTAGGATTACAGGTGTGAGCCACCTCATCTGTCCCACGAATAGCATTTTAAATGTTAGTAACAATAATATTTAAGAGATATTTATCATGTTGCAAAAAAGGTCAATACATATTCACTAGTAATAGATGACCCCTTTCAAACCTCACCATTCCATACTCAAGATGTAAGTAAAATAATCATAGCTTCTGTTAGTCACAGCAACCTACTTTTTAAAAATATTCAAAGGAATAAATAAGATTAGAAGCTTAAAATGAATTTAATATGAGTTACTTATATACATATTTATATAACATGTCTCTCTCTTACACTCTTCGTGAAAAAATATGAGTTCTAAAACAAAAGTTCTAGGGCTTTATAATTTGAGGAATTTCTATTCAACTTAAACTCTTAATTTCACTAATGGTAAAACCTGGAAAATTAAAAATTTTCCTAAATATTCAGTTTTATTTTATAATGTGAATTTTGTTGTTTTACTATTAAATTATATCATGTGATATACACATATTTCCCATAGTTTTGAAATCACATAAGTTTAGATATCTTAGACTATGAGGAATAAAAATCTATAAGACAGAAAAAAGTGACAATAACCTGTCTTACAATTCTGAACATCACCTTAAAATATTAAGTAATTTAATCATGTGTTACTAGGATTTTTCTCTTATAACTTTAGAAATTTTATCAATATTATTCTTATTTACAGAAAGTCACTGTCTGGGTTTTTTCCAATGTCAATAGACCTTTTTAACTGTATATAAACATGCTAAATATTTACCTTTATGTGCCCCCATAAAATAAGAAAATTATTTGAAACCGTAGGGAACATCAAATACAATGTTCCTTCCACCGTCCAATAAAAACGGGAACATACATATATTCTCTTAAAAATAATATATATAAATATTATATAAACTTATAAATACATATATACTATATACATTTATATAATGTATATAATATATATTTTAAATACATTATATAAAAATTATATGCATAAATTATATAAATATATATTTATATAAAAATACATATATATTTTGATATATATTCTCTTAAAAAGCTATTAATTTCTAGCTTGTCTAAAAGTTAAGGTGTATTAAATTGCAAAAGAGATCAATATGCATTCACTAGTAATAGATTCACTAGCGCCCTCTTATTTATTTATTTAACCTTTTGTTTGTTTAACCTCACTCATCATATACAAAACCCAAGGCTCAGTAAAATACAGAACGGGTCTGGCCAAAACCCTCTCTCCCCTGACTTCAGCAGAGGGCGCTGTGACACCGGTTCACGCGGGCGCGGCCCCCGCATCACCCTGCAAATTCAGGACGCTGGCTATTTTTCTTACTTGCCGATTTTTAGAAGAAAACTTGCCTAGCCACAAAGGAGGATGAATAAACATAATTTATTTAGCAGCATAACCAAGGCAGCATTAGAATATTAACTTATTAACAAAATCCCTCATGCTAAATCTCTGCAGAAGAAACCTGCCAATGTCCCTGCATTCTGACTTCTCCTCCGAGCGCTGAGCGGCGCCTCGCTCCCTGTGCCACCTGCCAGGCGCGCGCACAGCGCTCGGCGCGCTCAGCCACGCACGCGGACACACGGCTACGCGCCACCTGCACGCTGCGCGCAGAGCGCTCCGCAGGCTCAGACTGTCACGCACGCGCAGTCACACGGCAACGCGCCACCTGCAGGCCGCGCGCAGAGCGCTCTGCACGCTCAAGACAGTCACGCACGCGCAGACACCGCAACGCACCGCTTGCCAGCCACGCGCAGAGCACTCCGCACGTGCTCAGTCACGGACGAGCAGACACAGCAACGCGCCACCTGCAGGCCGTGCGCAGAGCGCTCCGCACGCTCAGATAGTCACGCATGCGCAGACACAACAACGCGCCACCTGCAAGCTGCGCGCAGAGCGCTCTTCACTGTCAGTCACGCATGCGCAGACACGCAGCAAAGAGGAAAGCAGCCTGCTCTGAGCTGCCCCGCTCACCTGTGACGCCGCCTTCTCGAAGCCATCGGGGTTCAGGGAGGGCATGATGTGGATCCGAGTGCTGTGGATCAGCTTGACGATGGTCTCGTTCCCCTTCTGGTACTCATTGCACAGGTACTGAGCCAAGAAAATGAGGAGCTCCCGCCCGACGGCCTCATTTCCGTGCATGTTCCCAATGTATTTAAACTCTGGCTCACCTAGAAGATTGAAGATAAGAGAGTATGGAGATGTTTTCTGTAACATCAAAGAGAAGGCAAATGCCACACGGTGCTGAAGATGCTGTATCCGCGCTGATTTATCACGAGCAGCTGACAGTGATGCCCAAGAAATATACCTTAGACATTTAAATATTCCATTCTGCTTTCCTAGCTACACACCTGTTATGGCCTGAATTATGTCCACCACAAATTCGTATTTGAAGGCCTGACATCCAGCGACCATGCTAAGAACGTAATTAGCTTAAATGAGGTCGTCATAATGGGGCCCCTCCAGTAGGTCCAGTGTCCTTGTAAGAAGCAGACATACCTCTCTCTGCTCCACACAGAGGAAAGGCTGCGTGAGGTCACATGGAAAAGGCTGCCGCCTACAAGCCTGGAAGAGCGACCTCATCAGAAATCAGTCCTACAGGCACCTTGATGTTGGACTTAAAGTCTGCAGAATGTGAGAAAATAAATTTCTGTTGTTCAACCCACCCAGTCTGTGGTTTTTTTGCAGTTTTGGCCAGGGCTGGGTTTCAACCCACCACCTCTGACATATGGGGCTGGCGCCCTGCTCCGTTGAGCCACAGGCACCGCCCTGGTCTGTGGGATTTTTGCTATGGCAATCTGACCAGACTAGTAACACCATCTGCCCCCTCCCAATATACACCATGTGCCTCCTATTGATTAAATACTGTGATTTTCATGTTTTCTTATTTAATCCTCACCGGATATCTACAAGTAAGTATTATCATTCATCTCCATTTTACAAATAAGCAAAGTGAAGTTCAGACTATAGATGAAGCCCGGTCATAGGTACACAGCCTGTGAAGCCAGGATTCAAATGCCGGCCTTCCGGTTTAGTTGAAAGCCTGTTTCTGTTTTGGTTTGGGTATTTTTCATAAACTATACTGATTAAGAGGATTCAGAATGCATAGGTTCAAATCCTAGCACCAATTCTTCCTGGCTGTCCTGAAGCAAGTTATTTCAGTTATCACACCTCTGTTGCCTCATCTAAATAGAAGAGATAGCTGAGGCGGGAGGATCACTTCAGCTTAAGAATTTGAGACTAGCCTCAGCAAGAGCAAGAGCCCTGTCTGTACTAAAAACAGAAAAATTACCTGGGGATTGCAGGTGCCTGTAGTCCCACCTACTGGGGAGGGTGAGGCAGGAGGATCTCTTGAGCCCAAGAGTTCAAAGTTGCTGTGAGCTAGGCTGATGCTAGAGTACTCTAGCCTGGGTGACACAGTGAGACTCTGACTCAAAACAAAACATAGAGATAGCTATAGATTCTGCCTCATAAGTAAGGCTTGTTATAAGAACGAAGTAAAATAAGGCATGTAAATGCTTAGAACAGTGCCTGGAAAATAACAAGTATTATGTGTTTGCTATAATTATCTTAAATATTATTACCACATCACATTATCCTGTCATTGTGAGGTGCTTTGCCATACATAATCTAATTTTTTCTTCACAACAGCCCTCTAAAATGAGGAAGGCAGATATTTTTATTATCATTATGGAGCAAATGCAGCCCAGAGAGGATGGGTTTTGTGAAGGGCTCAGAATTCTAATAAAAATTGCTGTTACAGGAGGCACCTGTGGCTCAAAGGGGTAGGGTGCTGGCCCCATATGCCAAAGGTGGCAGGTTAAAACCCAGCCCGGGTCAAAAACTGCAAAAAAAAAAAAAAAAAAAAAAAAAATTGCTGTTACCCATTTGTGCTGTTCCCCACTGCATTTCAGGAGGAACAGTGAAATTGCACAGCATAGCAGCAAAAGATCTTAATTAATCCTCTTCTTCTGCACCTTTCTGCTTCAACCATCCCAGGGGCTCAATTTCTGAGGTGGAAAGGATTCCCCCATTTATAAAATCACTAGGACTGCTCATTTGTGATTCAAGAAAGGAAGCTGGGATTATTTTTTCTCCTGGAAATATGTTATCTAAATATTCTTTGCATGAGACTCCCCAGTGTCTCATTTAAGTGGCTACTCGTCCCCAGAAAACCAACCATGCCCTTGGGTGGCCTCCCAGGCTGCCCTTATAGCTAATCTTAATCTAAGGGTCCGGTGGGAGCAGGATCAGGGCTATTTATACCCCCTCATTTTTTATTTTGAGGGAGACTCTCTAACAAAACTACCCTCTAGGGACCTGCCTAGTAGGTGTGCAAAGAAATGTTTTCTTTGATGTCAAAAGTAAGAACCTTCTTCCTTTCTACTAAACTCTTGTCCTTTACATCTTCCTTTACTGGATTTATTGATTTGACTGAAGCACAGGAGAAACTGCAGCATCCCATCATGAGAGGAGGAGAGGAGCAAGAACAGAGGGATGTCAGAGGCCTGCCATGCAAAATAACTTGAGATATTGCATCACAGGAGAACTTCTGGTCCTGCGACTTTGCCCTGACAGAGCTTTGAAGCTTCAAGTCAATTGAAAGAGTTTGGCCCACAACCCAAACCCCTTCTCTGGGTTTAATTTTTTAATTATTTAAAAAGAAATAACCAAATTTGCCCCCCAGATGTTTGGTTTGGCTACCACAACTATTTTGCATTTGCATTTGAATGCTCTGGGGCAGAGTGTGCCCTCCCCAGTCCTGCCCCCACCACACCATTCTTTACTCATACATGTTTGCAACTCACGATTTTCAAAGCCAGACAATGGTTTCTCTTCAACTGTACAGGAAATTCCTCTAAGGATGAATCTCCAATATCTCTATTATATGAGAGATAGTAATAATAATTATGACAATAACAGTACCTTAGGGCAAAGTGAAGATAGGACAGCAGAGGTTGTTATATTAAAGAAATCCACGTATAGAAATAAACTGCAAGGCACATGTGACTTAGCAAAATGAAAGACCAGTGTGTGTTTATGTTTCTTCATCCTCAGGAATAAATCAAGTCACTAGCTAATGCTGTCAGCAGCTTATGGAAGAGCCATGTTCTTTTAAGCTTACTGACGTGTCTTGTGAGATGGAGAAGAACCACCTGTTTAAATACAGCATTTGAACATATATATGCAAAGCCGGAGGTCAGACCTCTACAGCAGATTGGAAAGCACAGGTGAGCATTCCTGAGCTGCAGGGATGTGGCGGGAGGAGGACATGGTGTGCACATGGGTGGCGTTCAAGAGTGAGGCAGAGACGAAGGAATGCTGGGTTCCAACTGCCCAGCTCCAAGGTTCTGCATTGGGGGATTCCTCCCACCTCTCTGGGCTCCCTCCAACCCTTTTCCCTCCCAAAGCCAGAATTACCTTTGTAAAACATAACACTCGTGAGGTCCTCTCTACCCAACCATAACTTCCCCTGTACTTCCACCATACAGGCCAACATTCTCACCAGGACTTTTAATAGCCTGGGTGCCCGGACGGCCGCTTGGCCCACCTCCAAAGCCACCAGGCCTTCCCCGCCTTCGGCCCCCTTCCTTCAGCCACAGGGCCCTGGTCTGGACTGCTGTCTATTTCACACACACACAAACAGACACACACACTTTGCCCTCACAGCCTGCTAATCGTTAATAAATAGGGCTTCCTCGGAGTACCGTTAGTCTAGGTCCTGTTCTTTTATTCCTGGTACAGTACTTTAAATGGATGTGATTATATGCTACCCCCTGTTTTGTATATGCCAGGCTGTCTTGTCCGTAAGTCCGGGAAGGTGTCTGTGTTAGCTCGTCAAGATGTCACTCGTGCCCAGCACAGGGTCTGGGACACAGGAAGGAGCACAGTAAAAACGTCCATTCTATCAATTAGTAAGTAAATGAGGAAATGAATGGTCTTGCTTTTAAGCTCACACAGCGTGACTCACAGCAGTGCTGCCCTGAGGAAGACCCGAGGCACTGCTGCCCTGCAGCCCACCAGGCAGGAATGAAGGGTCTCTGAGTCGGAAGAGCAGTCCTGAGAAAGAACAGCTGGGTTCCTAGGAAGGGGATTAATCCGCGCCAGCAGCTCTGTAAACAACAGATTCTGAAGAAACCTTGCCTTGAGAATCCTTAATCCAGAAATAGGAGCAGAATTGAAGACTCTGGACTTTGAACGACGGTCTCTGAGTCACTAAATTGTTTAAGTTCAGTTTTTTTTTTTAAGGAGTGGCAGATTTTCATCATCACTCAATGTTCTTTAATGTGGCTAGAAAGATGCAGCAAAAGAGTTTACGACAGGTGGTAAATGGATAAAATCTGCCCTTCTGTTGACAGTGTTCACGCAGACGAACAAACTCCACAGTCAGCAGGTCTCAGCCCCCGTACGTCACTGCCGGGCTGCACCCGTGACGCAAGCACCAGCGCGCCTCAGCACCCGTGACGTAGCACCAGCGCGCCTCAGCCCCCGTGACGCAGCACCAGCGCGCCTCAGCACCCGTGACGTAGCACCAGCGCGCCTCAGCACCCATGACGCAGTACCAGCGCGCCTTAGCACCCGTGACGTAGCACCAGCGCGCCTTAGCACCCGTGATGTAGCACCAGCGCGCCTCAGCACCAGTGACGTAGCACCAGCGCGCCTCAGCGCGTTTCCTAGCAACGCGGAGGAAGGTGGCAGGACGCGCTCTCCTCTGTACCCTTGGGGATGGTTGTTTTTCACATGGATCCTGTTTTCCTCACTCTCAATTGATTTCCATTTTTACACAGTAATCCCAAGTTCCTGACTTGCGATGGAGGAATGAGCACATTTGCACAGGCGGCAATGCATTGGCTCAGAAGTGTCCTTCGCCATGGTACGAATTTCTCCATGGTCTCAGTAACTATCAGTACTCCAGTTATGTCACGGGTCATATAATCGCTAAGCAATTATTAAAAGACAACCACCTGGCAAAAACCAAACGTAGCCTGGGTAAGTCAAGCTTCTATCTTTTTTCATCTGTATCACAGAACAATGAATGTACCTGATCAAATCCACATTCTCATCAGAACAAGAATAATTTCTCAGTTTTAAAATAATATTGATAGGGCTTGCTTTGGCAGCACATATAATAAAGATAATATTGATACAGGATTTCTTCCCCCCCCCATTCAGGGCTGGACAGGGGACCCCAGTTTTCCTAGACTTGGGCAAGTTGATGAAGGGAACACCCTGACCTCTTGACCTCCCTGAGCTGGAGGGACTGCGTTCATTCCTTTGTCAATAACACTCATTTGAAAACATGCTTCTATTTGCCAAGTCAATAACACTCATTTGAAAACATGCTTCTATTTGCCAAGTCCTGGACCAGTGTAATTCTCAAGACCTAATACTCCTTGAAAAAGACCCCACCCCAACTGGGAGTGGGGACTCCCTAGTTAGTTCTTTACCCCTTCCAGAAGCTCTGGTACTTTTTATTTCTTTGTATTCCCTTCTAACAAAAATCCCATCATACCACTGATGTGTGGTCTGTGGTTTCATTCTTTGAATCCTCAAGACCAAGGACATGTTGAACAGCAAAATTCCAGTATCAATATCCACAGTTTTAATGAAGTCAGAAATAACTACATAAAGCCGAGCATAGTGGCACCAGCCTGTAGTCCCAGTTTCTCAAGAGGCTAAGCTCACTTGAGCTCAGTAGTTCAAGACTAGCCTGGGCACCCTGGCAAGAGCCTGCCTCCAGAAAGAAAGAAAAACTGAAATAACCACACAAAGTCCAAACCAGAGCAGCCAAATGGTTTTAAGTCCAAATTTGTAATTTTCAATATGCCCCCACTTATGTAATAACATGGTTTGAAATAACCAACTCAATAAAAGGCAACTTAAAGACATTTCTATTACCTCAAAGATGTTAATGTTTAACACCCTGGAAATCCATACCATTGTGGGTGAAGTTTGAAAGCAAGTTAGCAAAGTTTCCAAATGATAAAAGGAATGTACGCCTTAAAGTGGTCAGACAGCCCCCAAATCAGAAGACCACAGACCCAACAGGGTGAGCCTGAAAGAAATGAACAAATAAAAAGGCAAAAGTTAAAAATATTATCCACCTTCCCCAAGAAAAAGAAATTTTACTTTTACTTCATTGTGTAGCCTCATGGTCAGTCTATCTACCTATCTAATATTTTCTTCTCCTGGAAATAAGCTGACCATTGGGCACAGTAATTGCTCAGATAACTTTGAAGAGCCTTTCAAATCTTAAGAGTCAATTACTCAATGACTCTTAAGGGAAGAAAACAGCAAAGGGGTAAATACTCAAAAGAAAATAAAATTACAAATGGGAAAATGGTCTGTAAGTTGTAAAATTTTATGTAAGAAGTGGAACATCATTATTGGGGGGGGGAAGTAGGTTAAGGATATTTTAAGAAAGAACTTCATTTTAGTAGCAGAATTCTCCCATGTTTCATCCTGAAAAGAGAGATAAAATTCACACTGAGATGAATCTACTCTTCCACCGACATCAGATGTTTGCCAAAATAGAAGTCCTCTAATTCACTTGGAATGTATATATTTAACTCATTGATTAAATAATTCTTACAGCTGGTGACAATTTCAAACACACATACCAGGTACACATAATAAACTAAACATATTGCTGAATAATGACAGTATTCACAAATTAAACCCCATATCGCAAAGATATCACGCTAGACTGCACACATAAGCAATGATTTTGAGATATAGACTAACGGCTATCCAAGCAGCACAGTCATGAACTGACTTGATTTACAAACTGCAATGCAAGCTGGAAACATTGCTGGAACAGATGGGCCTTTTAATCGATGATCTCCCTCCCTCAGAGGTAAACCTGGGGTTAAGACTTCAATGCTAATTGTTTCCATTTGTTTGACTTCTAACCTATTACAGCCCATAAATCATTCTTGTGGAAACTGAACCCTGCAAATTGCCTGGAACTTGTCAGTAAGAATGTCCTTAAGTCGGCTCCTGTGATAGCACATTTTAGCAGCCAAAAATGCTAACCATATTCCTAAAAGTAATGCAATATGCAGGGGCCCCAAAAACAGTAAAATGGCTGGCTGTCGTGATAAAAAGAGATCCCTCTTTTACTAAATAGCTAGAGCATAAAATGAATTTAAAAAGTGTCATAATCACCCTTAGGGATTGCTGACCCCTGTTCAGAATTCTATCATATTAGATTTTATAAACAAGACAAGAGAAAAAAAAGAGGCATTTAGAGAAGGGCTGAGGTTTGGGAAATTATTAAGCAAAGACACAATGATAGCATTAAAACAAAGAGACAGTAGTTGTTACTCTGCAGACAGGAATTTTGAAGACAAAAGGTGAATAAAAATAAGTTATAGGCTCACTGATGTTCAAAATTACTATCAAAAGAGTCCAAGTTAGTGAAATGAGCAGCATTAGAAGGGGGAGACAAGAAACCAGGATAAGGAAAAGAATTTTAAAACGATTGTAAAAGAAATTACAGATGTAGACATGTTCTCTCCTCTTGCCTCTTTCTTCAGAGTGAAATTTAAAATACAACTAACCAACATGACATCTTAAAGGTGGAGTCTCGCTTCATCTGTTTTTAACAGACAGACTGGAAGACATTACAGAATTATTCTGCAGAGATGCATTACAGAATTTAAAAAAAAATACTGTTTTTCCCTTTAACATAATTTTAAAGTTCTCTTCCATATGACATCTAGAATGTTTCTAGTAGAGCCCAACTGAACATATTTCCAGCCTCACAAGTTGATGAACCGACATCAACGCGCCCACATTGACAGGCCTCCACTTTTTGAGAAGAAAATATTTGATGCCCTCACAAAAGTATGCTAGAAATGTTTTACAAAACTTCATTGCCCTGGTATGCTGGTAAATGTTTAACAATCAACTCTGATTTGTAGCATTACCAATTTCAACAGTGTGAATACTCTCACACTGGATGAATTTAAAGCTACCAATGCGAAGTCAGTTGGCTCACAAATTTCCTGAAAATTAAAAACATGGTCTTACAAGCCAGTACAAGCCTCCTCCTGCACAACATTGCATATAAAAAGCAAATATTTGTGATCTACAGCTTCCAGCTCCTCCATGGGTTCTCCAAAAGGCTCTAAGGCAGGGGTCCTCAAAGTGCAGCCCGTGGGCCACATGAGGCGGTGTGATTGTATTTGTTCCCGTTTTGTTTTTTTACTTCAAAATAAGATATGTGCAGTGTGCATAGGAATTTGTTCCTAGTTTGTTTGTTTTTTTAACTATAGTCCGGCCCTCCAACAGTCTGAGGGACAGTGAATTGGCCCTGTTTAAAAAGTTTGAGGACACCTGCTCTAAGGTCTAAGGAACCTGACGGATTTTCAAACACATTACAAGAAATAAAAGCAGACTAGCCTCTAACTATTGCTTTTCTTTGTTTCATTTTGAGCTGGAAGAACTCAGAGGTTTGTTTTGTTGTGTTTTGTTTCCTTGCATTGATATGGAACTGTTTTCCCAAGCACTGCACCATTATCAGTCCAACCGAGGAAAGCAAAGAGAACCTCGGAATATGTTTCGACCGAGTAAATGATCTTGGTTGTTACTAATTCGCCTAATTATATCATCCTTTGCTCTAAAACTAACCATAATAAATTAGTGAAGAAATTTTACTTTAACCTATGCAATAGACTATCTAAAATATTTATCAGCAATCATATCAGATATTCAGATTTCCTCTGCTCTCCCCATGATCTTGCCCTATGAGATTGTGTCCACAATAAAAAGGCAACATAATTTCTGTGTTCATTCGTAGCACAGACATTCATAATTTAATGTTCACAGAAATTAGTTATCTAACATTAGTAATGTGAAACGTTTTATTATTACTATCCACGGACAAGCTGCCTATGAAAGCCTTCAGATGCAGAAAAACTTTTGACTTGTTTAAGAATATCAGTAAGTGAGCACAAAGAAGCTATAATTTTATTTATTTATTTATTTATTTATTTTGAGACAGAGCTGTCGCCCCGGCATCACAGCTGACAGCAACCTCCAACTCCTGGGCTCAAGCGAGTCTCCTGCCTCTGCCTCCCAAGTAGCTGGGACTACAGGCGCCCACCACAAAACCCAGCTATTTTTTGGTTGCAGCCGTCGTTGTTTGGTGGTCCCAGGCTGGATTCAAACCCGCCAGCTCAGGTGTATGTGGCTGGTGCCTTAGCCGCTGGAGCCACAGGCGCCAAGCCACAAAGAAGCTAGAATACACAAATCGGTAAGACAGATTGCCTTGATGTAGTTTTGTGATCTGAAATCTTTCTGTGAATATCAATCACTAAAAAACACTGAGAATTTTTTTTAAAGGAATTTAGTACACATTAACTACATCAAATGCTTGTCAGAATGGCTTTGTGCTTTTATTTACTAACGAGGATTTTGAATCTTGAGGCACATTTTATAAGTATTAGTTTCTTGTCATTTTACTCTCTTAGAAGACTCTGCTGTTTTCCACTAATATTCTTATCAACTAAAATAAGATGAATGTGATGATTAATTCATCTAAGACAGCAGTTCTCAACCTGTGGGTCGTGACCCACAGGAACTGTATTAAAGGCTTAAGGCATTAAGAAGGTTGAGAAGCATTGATCTAAGAGATTGAGGACAAAGCAGTTAAACAAGCTGACACTGGAAGCAAGAAAAAGAAAGTGTGGACCGGGGCGGTGCCTGTAGTTCAAAGGAGTAGGGTGCCAGCCTCATATACTGGACGTGGCAGGTTCAAACCCAGCCCCGGCCAAAAACTGCAAAAAAAGAAAGAAAGTGTGGGTGGGTCGGCTTTTGACATGTGATTGTGATTCCTTCCTATGCTGATTTTCCCATTAACACATTTTGTTATGATTTGTACATCTATTTTGAAAAATAACTTCCAAGAGAAATCTAGGTGTCAGCATCATGTTTCCAAAGGTTAAAAGTTTTTCAAGTTTTCGAAGATGAATGTGTAGGGAAGGATTTGATTTGTTCCGCAAAACTTCCAAAGACAAAACTAGCATCTGTAACCAGAAGGTACAGAAAAGGAGTGTCTGGCAGAGTTGAGGAACAAACTTACTTTCAGGTAGACCTATAGAAGGACAGAATGGCTGCTGTGAATTATGGAAGCCATTAATTCCCATGGAAGAGCTATTCTCAGAGCTATTCTGTGCAGGTTGGACTGGACAGGCAGGCTCTTAACTGCCCCCATGATTCTTTAGCATCAGGGCCTGTATCTTTTGCTTGACAACAATTAGTATTCAAGCTTCCAAAATTGAACTTCACAAATTGTGGCTCTCAACAAAGGTGAGCTGACAATTTTCATAGTCCTCTGGACCAAACAGAAAGCTGTAGATCATCCTAGAAAACTAAAGTATGGTTTTTGAAACAATGGAAAAACACTAGTCCATTCATCAATGACCTCTCTTTATGCCCATGAATGAACAGCTTGTCCTTTCAAAGGTAAACAGATGGAGGATGAGTAAAAGCAGAGTCATCAGAGCCTGTGTGGGTGGAAAACGTCAGACAGTCCAGGAGACACACGTAAATGAAGGAGGAAAACTTCCACGTGCAAAAAAGCAGACGAACCACCTAAAACAAAATCAGCCTTGTAAAGACTTGTTTGAACACTGTCTTCCTAGGAGATTTTGGGAAAATTTCATATTCTCTCAGGAAGAAGGTAACTCAAAAGTCAAGGTAATGTGTCAAAACATCTTCAGGATATTATGTTTTCAACGTGGTAAAAAAAGCCTCGAAGTTCTGAGCAGACTGGTTTCAGGAGCAGTGGGGCCATGCAGTAGCAACTCTTAATGGGAAGTAAAGGGCCCATGGTCCTTCTGCACACCTGAGCACGGGGGAAGCCAGTGCCCAGCTGTGGGGGGCTGCACAAATTGTGGTCTCTCTGCTGGAGATCATTCCACACCAGAGGATTCACGAAGCATCCTTTTGGTCAAAGCTTGTAAAGAGGGCCGAGTGCAGTGGCCCATGCCTGTGATCCCAGCACTCTGGGAGTTGGATTGCTTCATCTCAGGAGTTCAAGAACAGCCTGAGCAAGACCCCATCTCTAAAAATACCAGGGCATTGTGGCTGGTGCCTATAGTCCCAGCTAATCAGGGGCTGAGGCAGGAGGATCACTGAAGCCCAGGTGCTTGAGGTTGCTGTGAGCTAGGCTGATGCCCCTGCACCCTAGCCAGGGCAAAAAAAAAAAAAAAAAAGAAAAGAAACAAAGAAAAAAAAACCCGCACAATTTGTAAAAAAAAAAAATTGTGCTGACCTACAGCCTATATAGCCCTCTAGGTCAGAATCATTTGTGGGCTTCTTACACATACAGATTTCTGAGCTCTACTCCCAGGGAGGACCTGAGAAGGAGCAGAAGCTGCTGTTGTACTGAGGTCTAGCAGTGACCTTGACGCACCTCCCCACCTCCCAGACGGAGAAGGAGCAACTTGGAGTCAGGCCAGGGGAAGTCTGGTGCTGCCGGCAGATAGGCAGGACCCCGCAGCTGCAATCACTGAGGTGAAGGCTGATGGGGACATGGTTCTTAAATTTGTGGGTCATGATCTTTTTTTGAAAATGTGATTTAAACGAAGCTATGAATTATTTTCCACCACATTTGCAACAAAAAAGTCACAGAACTATACAAAAAGTTTACAAATTTAAAAAACTTATTATAGACATTTATAAGTCAGAATCAAGAAACAGAAATCACAGCCACCATAAATATCAATATACGCCTAGGTTTTGGGCCTATTATTTTACTGATAGATCATAGTTGTACATATTTTGGGGTTACATATATTTTGATACATGTATACAATGTGTAATGATCAAATGTGGGAAACTGGGGTATCTATCACCTCTCATTTATTTTTTTATATTGAGAATATTACAAGTCTTCTAGATTCTTCTAGATTCTTTCATATACAGTAAGTATCCTGAACTGTAACTTCATGCTAGAACTTACTCCTTCTAATTGTATTTTGTGCCGACTGACCTACTTCCCACCATCCCTCCCCTCTGTGCTTCCCTGGTGACCACCATCCCACCCTCCCCTCCATGAGATTGACGTCTTCCCCTCCCACGTGTGGGAGAGCCTGTGATATTAGTATTCGTCTTTTTGTGCCTATACAGTTTTGTTTCCTGATCCCAGACAAATAGGAGACTATTATGTGCCCTTCCTTACTGCAAGTGGAACACAGCATCATGGCAGCAAAGCAGAACTCTGAGAAGTGGCAGAGGGCAGAGGGAGCAGTGTGGGAAGCAGAGAGAGACAGTCTTGGTCTGAACCTGAGCTCCAACATCACATATTCAGCCCTGAACAAGTAACCCCTCCTGTTAACTTCAGCTTTCTTTTCTATAAATTGCCTTATGAAACCCTCTTCTCTTGAGTTGTTGAGAGGATTAAATGTGAAAAAAGAAAAAAACCATGAATGAGATATTTTGCACCATGCCCCACAGCCACCAGGTGGCCGATAACGGAAATAATACTGACTCGCCCTGTTAACAATGATATGGGCAACGTTCCCTGGGGGAGACACGTGGACATTTCCAGCAGGAATATCAGGAAACTGCAGGATCTTTCATAAAGCTACAGATCCTAAGAGGGTTCGGAGAATTAGTCACTTCTTCCAGGTGTTCAGAAGACGCTATCAGCCTGGCCCAGACCCTCCCATGTTGCAGGGTCCACAAACTGGGAAGTGCGTGGCAGTCACCTGAAGCTCCCGCTGATTGAAGATCCCCAACTCTGCAGATGCAAGGGGCTGAGAGCCTGCTGCCCTAGCCACTCCTGGTGAGGCCTTCCACAGCTCTGTGGACCCCACTTGGGTGTAGATAGGCTGTGCAGATGCTCCAAAATAAAAAACGGAGGGAAGAGAGAGCAAGCAAGACAGATTTTCAAATAGTTAAAAAAAAGAAATGTGTTATTTTTGACTACTCCAACCAACTTGCGTGCCCTCCAGTCCAAAGGCTGATAGCTTAGTCTTCCAGGCGGCCACTGGGCCTCAGGTCTGAGACTCACTATAAACATAAACCCTAAGCCTTAGGGCATGGGATACCACCTGCACAGCTGACCACCTCCCTGCAGTGACCGCCTCCTGAAGCTGACCTAATCTTCATAGACAGGTCACACCACATGATACATATCAGTGCAGCAGCTCCTGTTCCCTTACACTGACCAGTCTCTCACAGTCAACTTTAAGAGGTTCTACTGTATACTGAATCTGATGTTAGATGCAGGAGGGCAGTAGAATATTATGGGACTTTCTGAAATAATCCTACAGTGCTCCAGAATTATGCAGATGACAGGAAAGCGTATTGCTCTTTTATATTTTTAATATACTTGTGAATAAATTATGAGTAATCATGGATCCTTATAGGATATGTTCTCTCACATTTTGTTACAGTTCCCTTGCTAAAATACTTTCAGGATTTTAACTGCTTACAACTATTCTAATTTTACTTCCCACTCAATCTCATCCATCTTTTGCCACTCTTTTATTTATTTCACTGGGGACTAAGATAGGACCTTTAGAGAATAAAGAAGTATAGTAAAATGAGAGGAAAACTCGCATACAAGGTGAATTAGATAACTAAATGGATACATACTGCTCCGAATAAAGACTAGGGATTGCTGGTCCTACATCAGTTTTTATTAGTTTGCATTAGTATTTCACATGTCCCTTTAATGTTAATTTAAATTAATATTCCACAAGCATTCAGTAGTAAAAAGAATACTATAATGTTTTACTAAATAAATTTTGTTTATTGTTGGGGAATCGTGGAGGGTACAATGAGCCAGGTTATACTGCTTGCATTTGCTGAATTAAGTCCCTCTATTAATAGTCCCCTGCCCCCAAGAGGTGTATCACACCCAGTGACCCCCACCCCTCCCTTCTTCCCTCTCTCCCCTCCCCCATTCCTCTACCCCTCCCATGTCCTAGCATCAATTGTCCTCATATCAGAATTGAGTACATTGGATTCTTGCTTCTCCATTCTTGTGATGCTTTACTAAGAATAATGTATTTCACCTCCATCCAAATTAATACAAAAGATGTAAAGTCACCATCCTTTTTAGTTGCTGTATAGTATTCCATGGTGTACATATACCACAGCTTATTAATCCATTCCTGGGTTGGTGGGCATTTAGGCTGTTTCCACAGTTTGGATATTGTAAATTGAGCTGCAATAAATAGTCTAGTACAAATGTCCTTATGATAAAAGGGTTTTTTTCTTCTGGGTAGATGCCTAGCAATGGGATTTCAGGATCAAATGGGAGGTCTAATTTGAGTTCTTTGAGAGTTTGCCATACTTCCTTCCAAAAAGATTGTATTAGTTTGCAGTCCCACTAGCAGCGTAAAAGTGTTCCCTTCTCTCCACATCCACGCCAGCATCTGCAGCTCTGAGACTTTGTGATGTGGGCCATTCTAATATCTCAGGGTAGTTTTGATTTGCATTTCTCTGATAATTAGAGATGATGAGCATTTGTTCATATGCTTGTTAGCCACTCATCTGTCTTCTTTAAAGAAGGTTCTATTCATGTCTCTTGCCCATTGATATAGGGGGTTGTTGGCTTTTGTTGTTGTTGCTTAATTTGAGTTCTCTATAGATTGTAGTCATCAAGCTTTTGTCCAATTCATAATATGCAAATATCTTTTCCCATCCTGATGGTCGTCTATTTGCTTTGGTTGTTGTCTCCTTAGCTGTACAAAAGCTCTTCAGTTTAATCAAGTCCCGTTTGTTTATTTTTGTTGTTGTTGCAATTGCCAGTCAAGTCTTTTTCATAAAATCTTTACCCAGGCTGATAGCTTCAAGTGTTTTCCCCACACTTTCTTCAAAGGTTTTTATTGATTCGTGCCTTAGATTTAGATCTTTTATCCATCTTGAATAAATTTTAGTGAATGGAGAAAGGTGTGGATCCAGTTTCAGTCTTTTACACGTGGTTGTCTAATTCTCCCAGCACCATTTATTGAATAGGGATTCTTTCCCCAGTGAATGTTTTTGTTTGGTTTGTCAAAAATCAGGTGGCTGTAAGGTTTTAGTTTCATCTCATGGTGTTCTATTCAATTCTAGATGTCTGTGTCTCTATTTTTGTGCCAAGGCCATGCTGTTTTGATCACTAAGGCTTTATAGTACAGCCTAAAGTCTGGTAGGCTAATGCCCCAGCCTTGTTTTTACTACTGAGAATTGCCTTAGCTATATGGGTTTTTTCTGGTTCCATACAAAACGAAGAATTATTTTTTCTGAATCTTGAAAGTATAATGTTGATTTTTTTAATGGGGATTGCACTGAGTCTGTAGATTGCTTTGGGAAGTACAGACATTTGTATATGCCAGTAACAGCCAAGATGAGAAGCTAATCAAGGACACAACTCCCTCCCAGTAGCTTCAAAGAAAATGAAATACCTAGGAACATACCTAGCAAAATAGGTGAAGGACCTCTGTAAAGAAAACCACAAAACCCTAACAAAAGAAATAGCAGAAGATACTAACAAATGGAAGAACATACCATGCTCGTGGTTAAAATGTCTGTAGCAAATAAAATTAAACTTCCTGGCATCAATAAATACAGTTAATCAACATTGACTAATAACCTTTAATGTCACGAGTCCCCCAAGTAAACCTTGTCTATTAATTCCAAAGCATTTAACTTTTTTTTTTTTTTTTGAGGAGAGTACTTCCACAGATTGTTAGAAGTGGGTCCCTCTTGTGGAGGAGAAAAGGCGAGAAAGATCCCAAAAATTCAACTTAAAATGTTATACTAAACCTTATCATGTTTTTGCTAAAAAGTTCATGAATCTTTTAAAGCTATTTAAGATTCTATATTCAGATGGTTTAAGATAATCTTGTCAAAAACATTTTTATTGAAGTATTTGTTTATGAACAAAATAAACAGTTGTCTGTTTTTAGTTTACTGACGAAACTCATCATGTGTATCAAAAGTCCCTATTTAAAAAGATTTTGTAACTGCTTGACAGCTGAGAAAACAATAAATAACTGTACCCCCAAGCCCAGCAATAGAAAAGAATTTCTTTTCTGAGAAGATAATTAAGCAACCAAAAATTATCAGAAAAATTCCACATGAAATCACACAAAACCAAACAAACAACGGGAACCTATGCAGCCCATCCCTTCACACTCACTTCTCCAGTCTCCCCTGTGTCCCCAACACCCAAAATGTGAAAAGACATCCCCAGCGGAGCCATGAGGACAGTCGTGAAAATTAACAGGAGTCACAAAAAGAATTAAACACCTCTTAAATTGATTTTGGTGTTGTCCTGATGGGAGTGCAGTGGCATCAGTCCAGCTCACATCAACCTTAAACTCCTGGGCTCCAACAATCTTCCTACCTAAGCTTCCCGAGTAGCTGGGGCTACAGACGCCCCACAGTGCCCAGCTTGTTTTCCTATTTTTAGTAGAGATGGAGTCTCGTTCATGGTCAGGCTGGTTTCCAATTCCTAGCCTCAACGATCCTCCCACTTTGGCCTCGCACAGTGCCAGGATTTACTGGCACGAGACACCATGCCTGGCTGACCATTATTATAATTAATTTCAAAAGTAATACATTCCTTCAAGTTAACTGATGAGCTAAAAAAATGTAATACATTCTTCTTGTAACAAAATGATCTGAGGTTTTATTTCTGAAAAATTAATAATCTTCTTCCCCTTGTCTAATTCCACCCCTCGCCACGTTACCTTATCTGGGTCTTACACTTTATGATGGTAGTTAATGATTCGTTTTATAAATGTACCATGATTTTAACTTCTATACATACTGGAAAAGCAATAAACATCCTTATGAACAGGTACATGTGAACATACACTCGTTTCACAAAATTAACACGCAGTCATGTGCCACATAAAGATGCTTCAGTCAATGACGATCCCCATATGCGACGGTGGCCTTGTAAGATTATAATGAAGCCAAAAACCTTCTCCAACCACCTCTGACTCACGTCTCAGTGGAACCAGGATTCAGCCCCTAGTCCATCTGCTGCCTGGAGATGTTTGAATGATCCTTATTCCTCGCCTCACATGTGTGTTGGTGACTCGGTTTTTAACAAAACGTTTAAAAAGCAGAGAAAGATTTTAAAAATTTTAAATAGGAAAAAGCTTTAGAATAAGAACAAAATATGTTTGTACAGCTACTATAATGTATTTGTGTTTTAAGCTAAATGTTATTAACAAAAGAGCCAACATGTTGCTTTTTTTTTAAGTTTATAAAGTAAAACAGTTACAGTAAGCTAAGGTTAGTTTTGAAAGAACAATCTTTATATACTTAGTGTGGCCCAGGTGTACAGTGTCTACAAAATCTATAGAAGTACAATGTCTATAAAATCTCCTTCACAGTCGCTCCCGGGCAACCTCCATTCCGGCAAGCTCCTCTCTCATCAGTGCCCCAGACAAGTATGTCATAGTTATTTTTATACCATATTTTTAACTGTTCCTTTTAAGTGTTTAGGTGTTCAGATACACACCATGTTACAGTTGCCCACAGTATTCAGCACAGTAACAGACTGTACAAGTTTATAGTCTCAGAGCACAGGCCAGCACATACAGCCCCAGCACGGGAGGTTTGAGGAGGAGGGTCCTCACTTGCAGTGGTCTGTACCAGGCTGGTGTAAGCTCACTCGGTGGTGCCACCCACCACCAACCACCTCTGACTCACCTCTCAGGACGTGTCCCCTCACTAAGCATCGTGTCACTGCTTACCAATACACACTGTGCTCTGATTTCTGTAGGTTAAGATTTCTAACAGTGAGGTTCTTGACTCAAGGGAAATATGCATTTTATATTACAATAACTTCTTTCAAAGAATTACAGCAATTCACACATCCATCAGCTACGTATGAAAGTATTTATTGGCTCTACGGCCAGCAATCAAAGTTGTCTGTCTTCAATTTTTTCCAAACTGTAGAGTAGAAAATAACTCTCATTTGTATTTCTTTTACAAGTTCAACATTTTGTTCATCTGTTTATTGGCCATCTGCATTCTAGTCAATGTACTTTCCAGATCTTAAGCTTTGCCTACTACATTGTTTCTATTTTTTTTTTCTTTCTATTTAATTAATTAATTAACTTGTTTGTTCTTTTGAGACAGAGCCTCATTCTGTCCCCCTGGGTAGAGTGCTGTGGCATCATAGCTCACAGCAACCTCAAACTCTTGGGTTCAAGTGATCCTCCTGCCTCAGCCTCCCAAGTGGCTGGTACTACAGGCAACTGCCACAACACTTAGCTAATCTTCCTGTTTTTAGTAGAGATGAGTCTCACTCTTGCTCAGGCTGGTCTCGAACTCCTGAGCTCAGGCAACCCACCTGCCTTGGCCTCCCAGAGCACTAGGATTACAAGCATGAGCTACCGTGGCTGGCCTCTATTCTTCCTAATGCTTTAAAATCTCATTTTATGTTAAGTATACCATACTTCTCTTTGTCATGCAATCTTGCAAATATTTTCTCAGCCTAAACTTTAATTTCTTACTTTCTTTTATGCATTTTTTCACATAGAAATTCATAATTTTTTTAGTGAAAACTATCCAACTCTTCTGTTATACGACTCGTGGATGTTTCCAGTTTCATCGAAAAAAATTAAGCAAAATAATAATAAAAAAAAAATATATATATATATATATGTAAAACTAGTAAAGTAGAGGTTTCACTTTATCATGTTCCAGCTAGAAGTCAATTATGCCAACATCATTTCCCATCTGAATTTAAATTCTACCTTTGTCACAAATTAGTTCCATATTTACTTTAATCTTTTTATGGACTTTATTATATCAATTACATCTTTGTGAACTTTACGTCATGTTGTTTTGAAAAAAAGAATCTTATAACTATGTTTTAATAGCTGGTAGGACTACTATTATAAGTATCTTTCCTATTTTTAGGATTTTTCTCTAGAATTCTGTTAAGTTTATACTTCAACTGAACATAAAAATAATTTTTTATTTCAAAAAACATTAAATTCCGGTCAAAAGTCATTAAATGGATATATCGATTTTGGATGAGTTCATATTTTCATGATTCGAAGTCTTCCTGGGGACTCAATTTCCATTTTTTCAGGTTCTGTCAATGGAGTAAGTCTTCTCTCACCTAGGAGTTGCACCTTTTACTTAAATCTAGTCTTAGGTTACAATTTTGAAAGGAACACTTTTCCATTCTGTATCTAACTTATTGTTTCTACTATTTTAAAAAGCTGCTAATGTTTTTGTTATTTCTGTCATTTTTTTCAAATCCAAAGAAAATACCAAATTAGTCAAAAGAAAGTGAAAGTAGAGCTAAGTTACAATGCCTCGGAAAGGACAAATAACATCAGTAAAACAGAAAAAGCCATAAAATAGAGTAAGTTCTGCCACGCCTAAGAGGAAAAAAAGAGAAAATAAGCCGATAGACTAATAGATTTAGAAGAAAAGAAATAGACCTGTAGATATGAAAGAAACTAAAATAATTTTTTTTCTCATTATTACAAAAACAACGTAACTAGAGAAACCTATCCAACTTTCCATAAAGAGGAGCTGGGTCTGTCAGCTGCTGCGGCCACCCTGTGACTCACATGGCTTATGCCACTGAACATTGCACGGCCCCAGATAAATCCTTCCCCTCACCAGAAGTTTCCCTCCCCGGATAAAACTGAGGAAGACACAAGGAGGTTGGAGGATCCAGTGGGGGCAGAAGCACCTTTGGGGCTCTGGAGCTCACGAGCCCATGAAAGAGGAATGGCAGAAGCTGGTAGCAGCAAGGGCTGTGCCCCGTGCCCCCCCGGCCACCATCATCACCACCCATGCTCCAAAGAGCCACTTCAAACCCACATGGGTTCCCAACTTAAGAAAACGCAGTACCTCTCCTAATGGTTAAAACATTCCAGCTCTGAAGCAGACTGGTTAGATTGCTGTCTATATGACCTCATTTGCCAGCTGTTAAGACTTTGGGAAGTTACTCTGGGCCTCCAATGTGAGATTAACACTCACACCTACTCTGTAGGGGTCTGTGCTCCCAGACTCCCTAAGGTGAAGTCTGTCTTAGTCCATCCAAGTCACTATAAAAAAACGCCATGAGCTGGGCAGCTTACGAACAACGGAGATTCATTTCTCATGGTCCTGAAGGCTGACATGTCCAAGATCGAGGCGCAGGCAGGGCCAGTGTCAGGTAAGGAAAACCAGCCTGGTTCACAGAAGGAGCCTCTACCTCACACGTGCAGGACGGAGGCAGCTCTCCATGGTGCTACCTCCACTCATAAGGACCCTGCCCTTGTGATCAAATGACCTCCCCAGGACCCATCTCCTAATAACATCACACTGGCGAGTAGGTCTTCAACAAGTGACTTTCAGAAGAACACATTCAGAACATGGCAAAGCCCTAACCCAGGTACCTTGGGATGTGACTGTACTGGAGATCAGGTCTTTTTTAAGGTAACTATGACCAAGTATGTGGTCTATAATCTCAGCCCTTACGAAGGCCAAGGCAGGAGGATATTTGAGGCCAGGAGTTGGGAGATGAGGCTGAGCAACACAGTGACATCCCATGTTTTCAAAAACTAAAAAAGTTATCCAGGTGTGGTGGTGGACGCTTGTAGTCCCAGCTCCTTAGGAGGCTGAGGCAGGTAGATCTCTTGAGCCCAGGAGTCCAAGGCTGTGGTCAGCTGTACTCTAGCCCAGGCAACCAAGAGCGACCTGTCTCTAAATAAATAAATATGGAAAGGTGATTATGTCAAAATGGGGCCGTGAGCGTGGCCCTAACCCAATAGGAGGGTGTCCTTTAGGAAGAGAAAAGGAGACACACAGAGACAGCTGGGCTGCACATGCAGAGAGGCCCTGTGAGGACAGGGAGAAGGTCGCTGACCACAAGCCAAGGAGAGAGGCTTCAGGAGAAAACAAACCTGCCTGCGTCTGACCTTAGACTTCTAATCCCCAGAACTGTAAGAAAATAAATGTCTAAATGTCTGTGGTTTAGGCCAGCCAGTCTGTCGTATTTTCTTATGGCTGCACCAGCAAAGTAACACAATAGGGTTATTGGGAAGATGGGACGATCTATTAAAAGAACTTAAGAGTTTGACATTTAATAAGGCCCAATAAAGGCCCATTAATAAAGGCCCAATAAAATCAGTTATCTGTTATGATGTTGGTATTGAGGGGTACCACAGAAGAGGAGATGGGGGAAGGAAGTGAAGAGGCGGAGGAAGGGCCCTGGGCAGGCGTCACCTGCTCCCTCCAGCTTCCCAGGGAGCCCGTGGTTTCGTAGTTAGCCTCTTCGATTGGCCTTTGCTGAGCTCTTCCATTTATTCATTTATACAGGTGTTGTACTGTGTGCCGGCCCCGGAGGTCACCAGGGAAAACAGGGCAGGTTTGGTGAGAGCTGAAGTCTCTGAAACCTTGAGCTGCCCTCCGGGGCGGCTGCAGCCTTTGCAGTGTCACTGCTGTTCCTCTGGGTGGCAACGGGGATTCTCTGGAGTTATGACTAGCACAGAAACATTACTAAGAACACATGCAGGGTGGCACCTGTGGCCAGTGGGTAGGGCACTGGCCCCATATACCAAGGGTGGCGGGTTCAAACCCAGCCCTGGCCAAATTGCAACAACAAAAAAAATAGCCGGGCATTGTGGTGGGCGCCTGTAGTCCCAGCTATTCAGGAGGCTGAGGCAAGAGAATCGCGTAAGCCTGGGAGTTGGAGGTTGCTGTGAGCTGTGTGATGCCACAGCACTCTACAGAGATTCTGTCTCTACAAAAAAAGAAGAAAGAAGGAAAGAAGGAAAGAAGGAAAGAAGGAAAGAAGGAAAGAAGGAAAGAAAGAAAGGAAAGAAAGGAAAGAAAGGAAAGAAAGGAAAGAAAGAAAGAAAGAAAGAAAACATGCAAATTGACTCAACTGACTGCACCAGAAGAAAAAAAAAGTTTCTGCAGGTTCTGTCCCTTGTTTACACATGGCGGCCCCGTGGGACTCTATGCAGGGTGACAGGGCGGTTTCTCTGCCTGCGCTGTCAGGACTGTCACGCGTGAGCACCTGAACTGTGGCTAGAGCAACTGAGGAACTGGACTTTAAATAACTATATGACGCTTACATGTTGAATAGTACAATTTTAGCCCCTAATGTTTATGGGTTTCTGTTGCAATCTGGAGACTGTATTTAGCGCTTTTGTATGAATTCCCTGTATGCTGAGTGTGTTTACACCTTAGGAAGTCTGAGGAAAACCAGATGGAACCCAGAATTGTGCTGTGGACACACTGGCACAAGCTGAAGTGATTACTTTAGTGTATAAATGTATCGTTTTGCTGTCAAAAGAGACTTTCCTGCCTCTGCGCCCGTAGCACAGTGGTTACAGCACTGGCCACATGCACCAAGGCTGGTGGGTTCAAACCCAGCCTGGACCTGCTTAACAACAATGACAACTACAACAACAATAACAAAAATAGCCAGGCATTGTGGTGGGTGCCAGTAGTCCCAGCTACTTGGGAGGCTGAGGCAAGAGAATCGCTTAAGCCCAAGAGTTTGAGGTTGCTGTGAGCTGTGACACCACAGCACTCACTGGGGGTGATATAGTGAGACTCTGTCTCAAAAAAAACACACACACACAAAAAAAAAAAAAAAATAGAGAGATTTTCCTCAGTGGGGATAATTCGAAAGGTCCTGACAAACCTGAAGAAATATTTTTAAATAGTAAGAATTTATGAAAAGAATGCTGGGTTTTTTGTGCAAAATACAAAAGCATGCTTCACTTCCCTTAGCAGCAGAAAAGATAAAAAACCACGATCAGAAGCATTCACGGAAGGCACTTGAAAAGTCTCTGCATATCCAGTCCAGCAGCCGCAATGAGACTATAGCAACAGTGGGTGTTGTGATTTGAATGAAATGCCCGCATGTTCTCAATCGTAACTCACACCCTCCAGCTTGGGATGAAAGGCAAACTCAAAATGCTGAGTGAACTCTGAGCCAAAGGAAGGTTTAAAAAGAAAAATAAACAACAAAGCCCAAATATGGGGGAATAAACAATGAGAAGTAACTGGAGTTAGGATCACGCCCAGCCTGAAGGTTACAATTGCTGGTCCTAGAATGCTACTTGGAAAATAAGGTTGGTGAGTCTAAGGAGCTGGCTTGACAGCCCCTGGGAACTCAAGTACCACAGAGGTCTGCTCCAAGGGCAGGCTGTGGCAGAAATTCAAATGATGGCTCCATTCTGGAGCAAAACTGAGCTGAGGCACGGGGAAGTCCCGTGTCATAGAAAGCCAAGGTCACCAGCACTGCCAACCTGGCCTGCCAAGTCGCCCAGGTGCACAGGAACCACCTCTTCAAGCTGCTGCAATTCTGCGATCTTTGTGCTATTGGAACCATTCTCACTGTTCATCAGATTACCAGTTGAACCAAACTGAGATGCTCAAAAGCAAAAGAGTTTCAGTTATGAGCTACAGAGGGTCACCAGCTGGGCTTCTTGGCCAACACAGACACGTGGTCATCCCAGCAAAGCTGGGCACTGGGTGAGGCCTAGCTTTGCAGCCAGAGATACCTCAGCCCCCATCTCCCTGACCTGTGTCCCTTTGGCTGTGCCTTTGTACTGATGACTTTCCCATCCAGTGACACCCGCATTTCCCTCAAAGTAACAGCATTATATACTTTTATTCTTAAGAATAGATTGACAGAGCAGAATTCTTAGGATTTATGCCATATTCGCTGATGCTGGGCATGAGAGGAGGTGCACACCAGCCTCCCTGGCAACCAGCAGTTCCCAAGTCTCAGAGGGAATGTTCAAGGCTAATTAGCCGGTGCCTACCAAGTACTCCCAGGTCACCGAGGAAAACCCTTCAAGGCAAATATCTCCAAGTTGGAGAAACAGGGGCAGAGGTGGCATTATGTGGCTTAATATTTGGGATTCTCCCAGCATTGTTGCTAATTTACTAAGGTCTGTGGGAATTCAACAGCGAGGGTGCAGGAGGAAACCCTACAAAGTGGCTAAGACCTAACATACATGAACTCTCACAGGTTTATTTCCATTGTCTGCATATGAATCATGTAATCATCACTGGCATTTCTCCAAACCCTGCACTCTGACCACAGCTCCAGAAACCACTGTTTGGAGGAGGATCTGGCGGGAGCCAACGGGATCCTGGAGCTTGTGTTTGGTTCATTTCTACTGCAGAGAGACAGCTATAACCCTCTCAGGTTGGCAACTCTGTGCCATGAGGGACTGTGTTCACACAGCTCTGACAACTACAACAACAACAACAACAAAAAATAGCCGGGTGTTGTGGCAGGTGCCTATAGTCCCAGGTCCTTGGGAGGCTGAGGCAAGAGAATCGCTTAAGCCCGGAGTTTGAGGTTGCTGTGAGCTGTGATGCCATGGTACTTCCAGATAAGCAGAGTCAAAGTTACTTTCTGTAAGGCTGAGTATTAACTTTAAAGCCACAGTCCTCCCTGCCTCCCACTGACGCATCACTGGCAGAGCCCAGGGCACCTTTCTGGGTGACAGGCTCAGGTGGACTGAGGTGGAAGCAAGAAGGCCCCGTCCACAGTGCCCACCACAGGGAAAGCTGCGGAAGGCAGGAAAGGGGGATGGGGGGAGCCGCATGACCACACTGTCACATTACACAAGTGACGGTCCTTGAGCTGAGGCACTAAAATCTAACAAATTCTAGAAAGCAGAGAAGCAAATTCTATAAACAAGTGACTCGCACTGTGTTCATTTCTCAGGCTCCAGAGCTGAGCTGGAGAGTGGTTAGGTCTCTCACAATGCCACTGGGTCCCTATCACCTCCACACTCTTTTCTTTGGGGTGCTGACACTTTGTCAATTTGATGTAAGCTGCCCTCATTTTCTTTTCTTTTTCTTTTTTTTTTTTTTTTTGCAGTTTTTTTTTTTTTGGCCGAGGCCGGGTTTGAACCCACCACCTCCAGCATATGGGGCCAGTGCCCTACTCTTTGAGCCACAGGTGCCGCCCTGCCCCCATTTTCTAATCAGATTCCCACCCCCGCCCCTGTCTCTCCCGATATTGGAATTTCTAGCAGCAGCTATAGATGGATATTCTTGCTCATTAGTAGCAGAACTCTTCTTTAATTGTAAGTCTCTCTGAACTTTTTATGAGTAAGAAACACAGTATGAACCTCCTGCTCTACTGATGTAAACCCAAGTTTGAAATTGAAGTAAATCTTGAAAGCAACTTGCGTCACGTTTCAAAGTCCTCTTAGGCAGACACCTGCCACAGCATATTGTCTTTTTATGTGAATAAATTGGCAATAGAAAGCACAGATGGCTCTTCCATGAATAATTTATTTCTAGCAGTGCAACTAGGAAATGGAATTTCTGTTGACTCATAAATCAGAATGGCAAACAAAGAGGTGGTCTGCTGTCCTCCCCCACCAATTCTGCTTTTCCCTCCCCACATCTATTTTATCCACTTCTCTTTCACATGATCATTTTGCTGCCTCACCGAATTTTAAAGTTGGCTCCACCCAAGGCAATTGCCAGACAACTGTTTTTATTGTTATTCTTGCTGCTGCCATTGGTAAGATTGGTTTGGTTTGTTGGCTTTTGAAAATGGATTAAAGAAAGATGGAGACTTTACTTCTTTCATGTTTACATGGATGGAGCTGGAACATATTCTCCTTAGCAAAGTATCCCAGGAATGGAAGAAAAAGTACCCAATGTACTCAGCCCTACTATGAAACTAATTTAGGGCTTTCACATGAAGACTATAACCCAGTTACAACCTAAGAATATGGGGAAGGAAGAGAGGGAGGGGAGGGAGGGGAGAGGATGGGTGGAAAGTAAGTGGTGGGATTACACCTGTGGTGCATCTTACAAGGGTATATGTGAAATTTAGTAAATGTAGAATGTAAATGTCTTAGCACAATAACTAAAAAAAATGCCAGGAAGGCTATGTTAACCAGTGTGATGACAATGTGTCAAACAGTCTATGAAACCAGTGTATGGTGCCCCATGATTGCATTAATGTACACGCTATGATTTAATTAAAAAAGGAAAGAAAGAAAGAAGGAAAGAAAGAAAAAGAAAAAAAAGAAAATGGAGCTAGGTATTTATCCAAAAGCATCTTTAGTGAAGGCAGCAACTAAAGTGTTTCCCACTGTTCCCTTTTTCCTAAGTCAGAATTATAAGAGACAGATTCTCTGAAGGTTTTCTGTCCTTGACTGAAAATCAGACACCTTTGAAAACACTCCTTCAAGACACCAGGGTACATACAAGATTTGGCAATTAAGTTCAGGAACTGGCCACCTTGCACTTATGTTGGCAGCACTGTGCAAACAACTCAGGAAGGTTTCCTAACCTCAGTATACTGGCGTCTCGGAGCTGTGCTGTTGTGGTGTGCAATAACATGCAATAACAAATTGTTGTTGCATGTTTTTGTGTGCCGTTATGAGAACGTCAGACCTTTGAATTAGAGCAACAAACAAATATTCATAAATTTCTTGTTAAACTTATCAAGAGTAGAGGTAAAATTAGGGACATGGTAGTCCAAGTTTACCGGGATAACGCCATGAAGAAAACAGCAGGATACAAACAGATTAAATGCTCTCTGAAGGGAGAGAAAGCAACACGGATGAAGAGAGGTCAGGGCCGCCAGTAACAAGAAAACTGCTGAAAACATTGCAAAAATTCATCAAATTGTGCATGAGAATCATCAGGTGACTGAGAGAAGCACAGCAGGCCAAGTGAACATCGACAGAGAAATAGTTAAGAAAATAACTAAGAGGAGTCTCCATGGCAGTGGCGCTGACATGGCAGCCCACGAGGAAAACAGGTTAGACTTGCTAAGATACAACACTGTCGTCTTCTGGAAAACTATCCTTCCTGGAACCAAAGGCAGCCCCTACTTGCATTAAGGAAACATAAAGAAAACCTTGAAGATCTGAATAAAGAAATCAAGAAAATGGCTAATCAAGTTCCAGCTGAGATAAAGTCTACTGAACAAAGTTTTCATCAGGATGAGAAGGAGAACTCAAACTTCTGTACATCTTCCGATAAAATGGACCCACCCCTTGGTGCTGTCTGAGATGTCTGTGGAGACCAGGGCAGAGTAAACTAAAGCACAGGGTCTATTTTGGAAGCACAGCACAGGAGCCCTTACGGTGCCCACTGGAAATCACTGGGAGGACAGCCAGGGATGGTCCAAAGGGCAAGAAGGATTACGATGTCCATTATTATGTTTGTAATTGTATTGTTTGTGATTGTTAGGATTATCCTAACAACAACATTGCCATGGCAACCATGTCCCAAGAACGGTTTACCCTCGGAGCCTGAGACCACACCTGCAAGAAAATCAACACCCTGTCCCTTCATGAAGGAATCTTAGACACTGTGGCACAGCCTCGGGCGCTGACTTCCTCATTTGTGAATTCAAGGAGAAAGCACAACAATGTCTGTGCACAGAATGGGTGTGATGAGTGAACTCAAATATCCTTGGACTCTAACACAGCACAAAACTGTAACAATGTGAAACGTGTTTCTATGGCCGTGAAATAAAGAATTTTTGAAAATTTCAATTTTTTAAACATTTTAGTGTTAGAACTGCATCCATACCAAGATATGCTGTTTCAGGACTTTTTAATAAAAGCCATTCTAACTGGGAGTCAAAAAGAAAGAAAAGAACTGAAATTCCTGGCATGAGAAAGGTGTGGCTCTTACATTACCACATTGCACTAGCACACAGCACTGTCTGTGAGGGAGTCTGTAGCCAGTAAACTAGTAACTATATTGAACGCACCCTTCCCACTCTCATGATCTGGCCCCCAGTGAATTTTTTTTTTTTTTTTTTTTTTTTACAGTTTTTGGCTGGGGCTGGGTTTGAACCCGCGACCTCTGGTATATGGGGCTGGCGCCCTACTCCTTTGAGCCACAGGCACCACCACCAACCCCCCATGACTTTTTTGTTTAACCCAAAGATAAAGGGAATACTGAAAGAAAGTCATTTTGATATATTCAGGACATCAAAGGTAATATGACGACAATTCTGAAGGCCATTCCAGAAAAAGAGCTCCAAAATTGCTTTGAAGGATGGACTAGGTGCTAGAATCAGTGGATAGCTTCCCATGGGGAGTATTTTAAAGGTGACTGTACTGATATTCAGCAGTGAGGTAGGTAGCACTTTTTCGAGGATGAGTTTACAAACTTAATTGTCCAGCCTCGTATTAGTCAGGAGTGCCTTACACCAAATCTGCATTCATACCAGCTGCCCCACATCAAAGTGACCAGTCTTTGCACTAGTGGTGAGTAAGGATCTTTTTTTAGCCACTGGTGCTCATCCTCTGAGAAAGCATTTCTAGAAGGTCTGTTACAAACTCTGCCATCTACGAATTCCAAGAAATCCAAAGTCACCACACAATAGATTGCCCTTTAATCCACGCTGGCCTGGAAGCCAGGATGGACCTTCCACCGCATTAGACCTGTTTTATCTCTTTAAAACCATGCTTTTTAGTGACTTTGTACCAGGTTTGAATTGCCCATTCAAATTCTCCCTCTGTCTTCCTCACTAGATGGCAGGACCCGGGGAGCAGGGTTCTGACTGCCTTGTTCCTTCCTGGGGTCTTAGCACCACGGCAAACACACAGAAGATACTCAATACCTGCTGATAAAATAAATTGACAGAGGGGAAACGTGATTCAGCGTAAGTGCGCCTGAAATAAAGAAGGAAAGACATGTGGTGGTTTCCCTCTCCTCCTCCTTGGGAGGCTTTAATTCTATTTGCAAGGATACCCGCTGCTTTTGTCTGGGACAGCCCTTTCTGCAAAGCGACTCCCACATGCAGATTTAATTATCAAACTACTGGTATTTCTCATCTCCTTTAACTGAACCTCCCCGGTCCACCATCCTGAGCATCTCTCTAGAGCCCCCAGCCGGGGTCTGTCTTCCCACCTGCAGGACCCACCATCCAGATCCACAAGCACCAGAGTGGGGTTTCTGGAATATACATCAGACTAAATTCCCTCACAGATCTCCTTACCTCTCAAAGGACAAAGTCTACATTTTTTTGTTTTTGTGTTTTATTTATTTATTTATTTTATTAGTATTAGATCATAGCTGTGTACATTAATGCGATCATGGGGCACCATACACTGGTTTTACACATTTGACACATTTTCATCACACTGGTTAACATAGCATTCCCGGCCTTTTCTTAGTTACTGTGTTTAGACAATCATGTTCTGCATTCACTAAGTTTCACAGCTTCCTCCAGTGTCTGTCATCTGGCTGGTTCACCCGGCTCCCCCAGCTCTATCCGCAGCCCTCACACTCATCACGCTCTGTGGGCAGGTTCTGCTCCTTTTGCCCAGGAACTGTGCTTCCCCCTTCTTCACCCACAGGCTCTTACTCACACTTCAAGGTTCAGGTCCCCGTGAGATCCTCCAGAAACCCTCGCTGGCACTTGCCCCAGGCCCACCCTCCGCCCCCAGACTGGCTGGGCTGTCTTTCCTCCCGCAAGGCCTCAGGTGTGACGATGTCACAGTAAATATCTCACTACGTCTCGCTTGAATTTGCTTGTGTCCTCTATAAGACACATGCCTCCCGCACCACCACCAGGCCTTCCTTTTTCATCTTTACATTTCCAGGACGAACAGATTGCCTGAATTACTATTTAACAAGAGTCTGATCCATCAGTTTAATTCTCCTCACACTCATACTACCTTAGAAACCATGAACTCAGACACCGACAGAGGGTCTAGGATGCTGGGAGAACAGAGCTGATTTATACAGCACCCAGGCTCTGCAGAAAGACGCCGGGAAATCTTGACTGAACTGGTATCTTCCGTGGACATCTGAAGCTGCTGCTTGACCAGAAGTGGTTAATTTCCCTTGCTGGAGGAACAGCCCACAATCTCCCCATGCTCACCTGGGCCCTCTGACTGGCTGGGTAGACCAGCAATCTCTGAGAAGGGACACAAAGCAGGGACTTGAGGGGGTGGGAGGGAAGCCAGGCCTGCTGGACCAGGAACCTGGAGGGCCCCCCAGGATCTGGGAGGGAACTAACCTGGGTAACCAGTGACCAACACAAAAGGGCAATGCTGCGTGGACGTGCAGAGAGGCCAAGGAAAGACTATAGCCAGCTTCAAAGGGAGGGAGAGTTTGCACTCTGCCGGCCTTTGTGCCATCTCTGTCACCTCTCCTCCATGGCAGGGACCCACTTCCAACTCTCTCCGGAAGGCTCTAAACTTTCTCTTTGTTCTTAAATAAAATCTCTTCCTGTTACCCTGCAACTTGTGCAGGTCCCTCTTGCTTCGCAGCCACACTGGCTGTGCTGCTCTACTTTTATTTTCAGTTTCCACTCACGTTTGGTTTCGGTTACCACTGTGCCTTGGTTGAACTTTCTAGCTCAGCTGAGTGATCAAACCAGGTCAGCGGGGGTTGGGTAACTGGGACCCCCAACTCCCAACAACCTCCACCTCCCAGACCTCAGCCGCTGTTTCAGGTAAAAACACATGACCCAGGTGAGAACAATGAAACTCAATGGAGGACTTTTATGGGAATTTATCCTTCTTAGAAGAGTGCCTGTCTGAGAAAGCTGACAGCACGGGGAGCAGCAGTCGTCCTGAGCACATCCTTGGATCCTGGAGCCAGCCATGCCTGAAGCTGGTGCTATCCCCAGACTCAGCATTTCTGCGAGCATTACACTCTCTTTTTCTCTAGAATCGGGATGTCTATCACTTGCTACAAAAAATTCGATAGTGTCCAAGTAAAATAATCACTTGAGATCTCAAGCTCCTTAATCACTCTAATTTTGAGTACATACAGTAGTGAGAATAATAACTCGTGAAGGCTATAATTTCTCCACAAGTCAAAGTTCTCTATACTATGATTTCAGTTGAAGTACAAAAAGGGACCATGGCATAAATTATTAAAATCCTTTGTGCATTAGACTGTCTCTAAAATAGACTAAATAGGAAATTGTCTGTGCTGTGAGAAAATCTTGGCCCAATAATATGTAATGTTATTCTTCAGATGTGTTTGGATAGGAAACAGACCAAACGTCCAAGGGTATTTTCAGCAGAATAGAAGCATCTTGCACCAGTCTGAAGGAAACCTACTTGACAGCAGAGCTTTAAAGATGGAAGCTGGAACAAAGCTCCCCCACACAAAGTGGGCATTTCATGATCCCTGGAATTATAAGCATTTTTGGTCACAGGGTCTAGGAAGTCCTCCCTCTCTGACCTCCATCTGCAGACGGGCAACAAAAGCTAATACTGGACCAGAATTGATTAATTTCCCTGAGGAGTAGCTGGGCTACTCCTCTAAGTTGGGCTGGACGGAAAGCAAGACTTTCATTCCTGGCTTGTACAACCCTACAACCTGGAGCAGACCCCTGCTGCAGAGTAGGCAGGAAGGGGCCCAGCTGGCAGCCAGGGGCAGATGCAGAGGGACCCCGGCGGCGGTGAGCCCTGGAGCATCTGAAAGTTCAGGTACAGAAGTGGGTCCAGCCTGGGCACACAGCACAGACCACAGTGGGCTACCCCACCTGTGACTGTTAAAGATGGAAAGGTGCCGCAGAGAACCAGGCGGAGTGGCGTTAACAGCAGAGATTTACTAAAAGCATCCCCAGGCAGATAGGTAAATGGGAAATGGCAACAGCCCGAGATAGGTGAGGGTCTCTCGTAAGGCAGCTCAGGTTAGGGCAGGTCTGCTACGACAGAGACCAAAGGTCACCTGCTGGAGACCCTGCAGAAGGTCTGAGGGGTACCTGCTAGAAGTATTCTGTAACGCGGAGGGAACATTTTAACAGAACCAGAAAAGCAAGGAGATTTCTGTCTCTGCTTCATGACTGTCTAGACCCACTGGGAGCAGAGAAGGTCTAACAGTGACACTGCCTGTCCAGACCCCCTGGGAGCAGAGAAGGTCTAACAGTGACACTGACTGTCCAGACCCCCTGGAAGCAGAGAAGGTCTAACAGTGACACTGACTGTCCAGACCCCCAGGGAGCAGAGAAGGCCTAACAGTGACACTGCCTGTCCAGACCCCCTGGGAACAGAGAAGGCCGAACAGTGACACTGCCTGTCCAGACCCCCTGGGAGCAGAGAAGGCCTATCAGTGACACTGCCTTTCCAGAACCCCTGGGAGCAGAGAAGGCCTAACAGTGACACTGCCTGTCCAGACCCCCAGGGAGCAGAGAAGGCCTAACAGTGACACTGCCTGTCCACACCCCCAGGGACCAGAGAAGGCCGAACAGTGACACTGCCGGTCCCTCCCCCCCGGGTTGATTGTAAGCCGTACACTGGCCCTGCCTGTCCAGACCCCCTGGGAGCAGAGAAGGCCGAACAGTGACACTGCCTCACCTCCCCACAAGCCTCCACTCACGCAGGCCGACTACCACTGATCTTACTTGGTAGTGGAGAAAACTGAAATCAAGAAACACAACTTGTTTAAGGTCGCCTTCCCAGTCAGTCGCAACACTAGACTCCAGATTTTGATCTTCCTCTCCCAAAAGTAGGTGTCCCCCCCATACCAGGCTATTGGTCTAAACAATGCCAAGTGTGGACGCAACTTAAAGCATGATGCTAGCTCTGTTATTTATGATACATGGATACAAGTTATGCCATTAATGTTGCTACACAATCAGGGAGAAAAAAAAAAATCAAAGGTTATGAAACCAACGAACACTGGGTGAACTTACAGGGGGTTCAGAAAAAGTCCCAGAGCTGATTTTACCTTGGAAAAAGAATATCATAATAAAAGGACACAACTGTCTTTCCTTTAAGGAAAGAACCCAGGAGAATGGCTTACTAAAACTCATTACGATGTGAAGAACATTAAACAAAGGTTGGGAACTAGAACCCTTCCGGACCCGCTGAAAAAGAGTAAAAGAAATGGGCTTACCCTGAGTCTTACAGGGTGTGCGTTAGATATGTAGTAGCCACCCTGGGTCCACTAAAATCAGGGTGCATTGTCTGGAAAGAATTACGGACATTTGGGTACACAAAATAACCCAAAATATTGCATTTTATCATGCTGAGTGCTCTGAATTAAATTTGAAAGGCTGGGTTATAGCTTTCATGTGAAAGCCCTAAATTAGTTTCATAGTAGGGCTGAGCACATTGGGTACTTTTTCTTCCATTCTTGAGATACTTTACTAAGAAGAGTATGTTCCAGTTCCATCCATGTAAACATGAAAGAAGTAAAGTCTCCTTTCTTTAAGGCTGCATAATATTCCATGGTGTACATATACCACAATTTATTAATCCATTCCTGGATCGATGGGCACTTGGGCTTTTTCTATGACTTAGCAATTGTGAAGAGGGCTGCAATGAACATTCTGGTACAAATATCTTTGTTATGATGTGATTTTTGGTCTTCTGGGTAGATGCCCAATAGAGGAATTACAGGATTGAATGGCAGATCTATTTTTAGATCTCTAAGTGTTCTCCATACATCTCTCCAAAAGTAATGTATTAATTTGCATTCCCACCAGCAGTGCAAAAGTGTTCCCTTTTCTCCACATCCTCCCCAACATCTCTGGTCTTGGGATTTTGTGATGTAGGCCAGTCTCACCGGAGTTAGATGATATCTCAAAGTAGTTTTGGTTTTCTCTAATGATTAAAGATGATGAGCATTTGAAGAGAAATTTCTCTGAAGAAGACAGGCACACGGCCTTCAGACATATAAATTTTAATATTTTAAAGCTTACCAAATATGTTGAAATAAATTCTGCTTTTCTTATCTTGCTTTGACACTTCGAAACTGTTCAGCATGTGGATTAGTCCAACCATATTTTGTTCTATTTTTCACATCATCTGATTTGAGGTAGAATGCTGGCATTTAAAATTTTATATATCTTATCATAGCCATCTTACAAAGAACTACTTTCCTTTCTCTTCATATGATTTAAAGTTTAGAGCTAATTTCATTTCACTAATGCTATAATATAGAAATACCATTACTAGTGTGTCATAAATCCTTAGGTAAGCAGTCACAGAAAAATCTCTTTCATGAAATTTCTTATTAAATTTAAGGAGAATTATTAGTTATTAAATTTTGGTAGGCTGTTTAGTTAACTAGGGTCTAAGCTGTTTAGATTATAGTTACTACCTTTTCCCAACATTCAATTCATAAATTACCTTGAGGGGCCTATGTTATTTCCCCTAGCTCTGAAAAAAAAGTCTCAAAGATTATGTGCAGAAAGAGAGGAAGTTTATATGACTTGACATCAATTGCTACCCCCAGCACTGACTTTATTAGGTAACAGAGTGTATGAAATCTTCAATTTAAGGATATATTAAAATAATAGATATTTTGTGGGAAATAATTAAGAGGCTAGTAACTCATAGCACAAAAGCTAAACGATAGACCACCTAGTTTATCTAAGCAAATCAGGTAAAGAGACAAATAACAAAAGACCTACGAGAGTGAAAATGAACATCAAAAAACTGACTTAAAAAACTTTCCTACCAGGGATGTCAGCAAGATAGTGGATAAGGAAGTTCTAGCCTTTACTATTTTTCATGACAATATTTTGAAAATTGGGTAACATAACTTTATAGGAGCCCTGGAAATCAGTCAAAGATCTACAGCAATCTACCAAATGCCCATACAACACAAGCCACACATTCAAGAGTAATCTAATTTGTGGCTTTTTAATTCAAATTTGCCCCATCTCCTCCTGGGCAGTACAACAGCATCAAGAAAAAGCAGCTTCATTCCCAGTTCCTTCCTCAAGCTGGAAGAGCAGGAGAGAAGCTACTTACAATGTTCTAACACTTGTCTGTGGGCTGCCTGAGGGATTAGTTTCTATTTTGCTTAATCAGAAGCTCAAATGAGAAAAGGAAAGATTACTTGGCATAGCATGGGTATCATTCTAACTAGGTCAGGGAAGGCAGTGGTGGGCACTGCAGTCCATAGAAGCTATAAAGGAAGCATTGTTGGTATCCCTGGGGCAACAGAATATAGGTAGAAAAATACATTAGAACATACAAAGCTCTGAGAGGAAGCTGCAATGAGATTATTTGGGATATTAAGACATTTAAAACATCCAGGGAAGAAACAAATAAAAAAAAAAAAAAAAAAAAGATATAAGCCCAGACAAAATGTATGCCTAGAAAGACTGGATAATACCTTAAATATTCACCCTGGACTTATCCCAAGGTTCAGAACAAGCCCTGCTAATCATTAAATGTCTTTCCACCAGTTTGTAAAGATTGAAAGAGATGGCTATTCTTTCAAATGCCCAATTAAAAGCAAAAAGAATATATATATATATATATGTGTGTGTGTGTATATATATATATATATATATATATATATATATATATATATAGACATGCAAAAAAGAAAAAAAAAATGACTTCTTCAAAAGAAGAGAATGAATTTCCAGAATCCATCCCTAAAAAAATACAGACACAGAACTTACTAGACAAAGATCTTAAAACTACTGAACTAAATATATTTAAAGAGCTAAAGGAAAACACACAATTGAAAAATGTATTGAAAGGGCTCAATAGCAGACTAAAATGGGGCAAAAATAAAAAAATCAAGTGAATGTATAAGACAGGTTATCCTACATTATTAAGCCTGAGGACTAATGACCAAAAAACAATAAGAAAAAACAAACAGAGCCTAACAGACGTATAAGATACCATCAAGCAAACCAATACATACACTATGGGTATCCCAGAAAAGAAAAAGAAATAAAATGAAACAAACAGCTTATTTGGGGAAAAAAGTCCAAAATCTTTCCAAATTTGAGAAAAGTTATGGATATGCAAAACAAGAAACTCAATTAATGTCAAATAATTCTTGAAGAATTCCATGCTGAGACATCATAATCAAACTGCTCAAAATCACATAAAAAGAAAGTTTTAGAACTCTTAAACTCTTTATACAAGGCTAGCATTACCCAGAAACCAAAGCCAGTCAAGGACATCACAGGAAAAGTAACCTACAGGTCAATATTCTTGATGAGCATACACATAAAAGTTTCAACAAAATACTAGCAAACCAACTTTAATAGCACATTAAAAGGATCATTCACCATAATCAAGTGAGATTAATCCTTAAAATTAAAGGTTAGCTTAACATATGCAAACTAATCATTGTGATACATTAAGAGAATGAAGGGCAAAATTATATCTCAATAGATAAAAGAATTTGACAAAAGCCAACATTATTTCATGATAAAAACATTCAACAAATTAGGTATAGAAGTAGCATATCTCAGCATAGTAAAGCCTGTCTTTAGTAAAAACAAAGCTAACATAATGCTCAATGGTAAAAAAATAAAACCTTTTAATCTAAGATCTGGAAAAAGGCAAAGAGGCCCACTCTCACCACTTCTATTCAACATAGTACTGAAATTTCTAACCAGAGTAATAAGTCAAGAGAAAGAAATAAGAAACAAGAAATTACAAAAGAAAAAAGTAAAAAGTGTGGCTGTTTGTCGATGACATGATTTTATATAGAGAATATCTTAAGGATCTAATGAGTAAAGTTGCAGAATACAAAACCAACACACAAAAATCAGTAGTGTTTCTATATACCAAAAATAAATCATCCTGGCAGGGTGCGGTGGCTCATGGCTGTCTTCCTAACACTCTGGGAGTTCAAGAAGGATGGATTGCCTGAGCTCAAGAGTACAAGACCCATCTCTAAAAATAGCTGGGTATTGTTGTGGTGGGTGCCTATAGTCCAAACTACTCAGGAGGTTGAGACCAGAGAATCACTTGAGCACAAGAATTTGTGGTTCCTACGAGTTATGATGTCAGGGCACTCTACTGAGGGTGACTAAGTGAATATCTATATTAAAAAAAAAAATGTATTGGAGAAAGAAATTGATAACAATTCTATTTACAATAGCTACAAACAATATTAAAATATTTAGGGATAAGTTTAACCAAGGAAGTAAACAACATCTATTCTGAAAATTATAAAACAGTAATGAAATAAATTGAAGAAGACCCAAATAAATATAAATATATATCATGTGTAAGAATGAAAATAATTCATATTATTAAAATGTTTGTAACTCCCTAAGCTATCTACAGATTCAAAGCAATCCTAGAAATAGAAAAAAGTCCTAAAATTTATATGAAAGTACAAAAATAATCTAGCAAATAGCTAAGGAAATCATTAGGAAAACTAACAATGCTGAAGATATCCAATTATCTGATTTCAAACTATATTTTTAAAAAAGCAATTAAAATGGCATGGTACTCACTTAAAAATAGATTCATCAATTCTGATTTCACACCATATACAAAACTCACTAAAAGTAGACTAAAGACTTAAAAAAAGAAATAAAATTGTAAAATTACTAGAAGAGAATATATAAAAAATAGATTTGTCTGAGCAGTAAGTTTTGTATTGACTCTAAACACACAAGCAATAAAAGCAAAACTATATCTAAATTAAAAAAAAATCCTACACAATAATAGAAAAATTCACAGAATGAAAATACAATGTACGGCATGGAAAAAATATGTTTGCAAGCCATATATCAATGCCATATATACAATAGGTTAGTATTCAAAATATATGAGAAACTCAATTCTATAGAAAGAAAACAAATAATCCAATTTTTAAAATGAGAAAGGGACCTGAATAGGTATTTCTCAAATTAGAAAATAGATACATAAAAATATACTGATAATTAGGGAAATGATAAGTAAAACTACAATGAGATAACACCTTACATCTGTCAGAATGACTACTGTCAAAAAAAAAAAAAAAAAAAACAAAGAAAGAAAGAAAGAAAGGAAAAACAAAAAATCCAAACTATTACAAGTCTTCATGATGATGTGCTGAAAAGCTATCCAGTGTTGGTGGGAATGTGCATTAATACATCATACTGGAAAATTTTATGAAAATTCCTCAGGAAACTAAAAATAGAATTACCACATGACCCAACAATTCTGCTTTCAGTATTTGTCCAAAAGATTTGAAATCGTATATGAAGGAGGTCTGTATTTCTGTGTTCATCATAGCACTATTTATCTACCATAGCCAAGTTATGTAATTAACCTCAGTGACCATCAGCAGAGGAATGGGAAAAGAAACTGTGGTATGTATAGGCAATGGCATACTATTTAGCCTTAAAATAAAATAAATTTTGTCACTTACAACATGAATGGAAATGGTAAATGAAAGAAGCCAGGCACAGAAATACAAAAACCATATGTTGTCACTTATATGTGGAATCTAAAACAATCAAACTCAAAGAAGGAGGGAATAGAATGAACGTTACTAGAGGAGGAATGAGAAGATAATGTTCAAAAGATACAAAGTCCCAATTAGACAGGACGTGTATATTTTTGTTTTTTTACTTTGATACAGATTGCACAGGGTGGTGAGTATCATAAATAATAACACACATTTCAAAATTGCTAAGAGAGTAAATTTCAAATGTTTACATTACAAAAATGATAAGCATTTGAGGTGATATATATGTTAATTAGCTCTAATTATTCCATATCATATTCATATCATATTCATCATATTCATAAATAACATCATTTATACTCCATAAATTTATACAACTATCCTTGTCAATTTACAATTTTAAAACAAAAATTATTTTTAAAAGTTTGGAGAAAATAACTATCAAAAAATTGCATGTTCAAAAATTATGGAAAGAAAAATGCCAAAATGTACAAGCTTATTTCATCACTTTTTACCCATGCTTTTGAGTGACATGGTAAAAGCACTTTAATGTAGTAAAGAAGATATTGAACTTGGAATCACAATATGTCAGTGTTTCAATTTCAAGCTTTATATAGTAATTAGCAAAGTAATTTGTCTCTATCAAACTTCATCTGAAATATTTAAAATGAGAATATTCAGCTGGAAAATTCTATGACGAGAATTTTCTGTTTTCTTATGTTTGCTATTATGTTGGGAAATTAACATTGTATACTTATAGCAAAATTGTTATATTGCTAGTGAACTTGTATTGATTGCTATTTACCTATTTATATACAGAATGTCAAAAATGAATACACATTTTAAGAAAAAAACTGTATTACAATTTTAATGTTAAATCTATATCAGTAACATTTGTTATCTTTTATCTCTTGCAATACCAGAAGTCAAACGCAACTTGTATATTATAATTTTAATATAGTGTTTTCATTTCTTAGAATGTGTATACATTTTTGGGCAACTTTTGTATGTGTTTGTGTATGAGAGAGAGAGAAAAGTTAATAAAAATTAAGATAATGCAGGAATTTTTCCACATTCATAAACACATGCTTACTATATTTCAGTTATTTCAGAATAAAATTATTCCCCAAATGTTAAAGTTCAGGAATGACTTCACATCTCACTTAATGTAAATTAATAATCCCATTTTCTTGCCACTAAATTTATGGAGCTGTTTGACCTTACAATTTGTATGTGGCTAAATTATAGCACAAGGTAACTTTATTTTTAATTAGTGTTAAGTGAAGTAAGTTTTCCTCAAGAAATTGACTATGCTTACTACAATTCCACATTAAGTCCACCTAAAATTCTCCCAGCAAGTATCTTGTTCCACCTGCCAATTCTTATCGTTCAGAAAAGGTAGAGAGTATGATGGGACTAAATTCAAGAATAGAATAAATATTTATTTTTGTATATTAGTTGGTAATAAAAATATATAATTTCAATGGTTTTTAAAATCCTTTTCAAAACTTTTTTTTCCCCAAAAAACCATGTCAAAATAATTTATCAAAGGAGCCACAACAAACTGATTCTTATTCTATATTTGTGAACCCAGATGATACCTAACTTTAGTTATCTGCTTACCAAATTATAGTGATTATTCAGACATTAACTAAAACAATATATACTAGATGAACGTAAAGGGGTAGAGAAGTAGCCAGGGGCAGCTTGCTAGTGCGGTGAATGCCATGCTTATACTCAGTAGAGTCTCTTAGGCAAGGAGACATACGATCTTTTTGACTGAGTTGTATTACTGTTCGTTTTTTTTTTTTTTTTTTTTTTTTCTTATAGAATAATATCAATCTGTGATGACTGAACAAAGAAGAAATAAGAGCCAGCTAGCTTAGCAGGAAAAAAATGAAGTTGACTACTTAACCCTTTTAGTGGCGAAGAAGTGAAAAAGTGGGAAGGAAGCACAATAAAGTAACCTACCTAAACAACAGGGACACGGTATTAAGAAAAAGTCAGGTCCATCACTGCTACAGATTGAATGTGCTCCCCAAGGCAATAAGAAACATACAAAACTTGACACGCAACAGTGGTTAGACCAGCAGGGCTCCACCCTCCTGAATGAGTTAACGCTAACCATAAAAGGGCTTGAGGACATGGATTCCTTCTCTCCCTCTGTCACCAGCATGCTCTATTCCCCCACTGGCCCCATGACTCTGGACTTCCAGCCTCCAGAACTGTAAGAAATAAATCTCTGTTCTGTATAAATTACCCAGTCTCAGGTGTTTTGTTATAACAGCACCAAATGAACTCAGAAAATCACAAATACTTTTTCCTAAAATAGGAACTCCTGGTGTGGGAGACTCTACCAGTCCTCTCCATTCAACTAGTTTGTACCTTGAATATTATGCATCATGAGTGTGCATGGATGGTATTAATGAAAAAATGAATAATAGCTGCTTGACATGGGAGATGGGCAATATCTAAATGAAAAAGTGGTACAGATAAAATCCATCCTGCCCTTGTGGTCTGCTGCAAATTTGATGTGAGGATACATAAAGTGGCTTTTCTCACAATTTCTTCTAATTGTAGAAGTGGTTAATACTGACAATGAGGAACATATTAACAGCACTCACAAACTGCCAAGAAAGCTTTTTATGTGAGATGGCTTTGGCTTCACTGGGCAGAAATTCAATCATTACAATTACTGAATGATCTTCCCCATTATCGCCTCTTCAGGTTGGTGCCAGAAACTACCATCCACCTGGCATCTGGTGCTCAGAACAAACAGAGGGAGGGAAGGAGAAGGGAAGACGGAGGTAAGAGGGGAGAAATAGAGACAGAGGAGGAGAAATGGGAAGAAACTACTAAGAAGTGCATCACATTAGTCATTTTATTGGCATGTCTTTGAGAAAAAAACAATGTAATGATCTTTTACCTTGGATCCTTTTAAGTATATGCAAAATAGTTATTTAAAATAGAATTAAAAAAAATAAAAGTACAAGGCAAGATCTTGCAAATAATACAACTCCACTTCCTTCTTTTTCTTTTCCTTTTTTTTGGGGGAGGGGCACCTCAATATATTCTCAAACAATGCTATTTGAAAAAAAAAAATCTATTATCTAAATATCAGTTAAAAATAATTAGCTAAAGAGGCAAGTGGTAATGAAAATCTGTAACTTTTAGAAAAAATTTGAGTAAAGTTTTAAAATTAGCAGATGCAGAATGATTATAAACACAGTAATGACTCTTGTGTCCATAAGAATGACTGGAGAAGTGCAGAGCCAGTTCTTCTGTCATCATAAACATAAGTAATTTCAAATAATTATCATCTGTTTGTTCTCTTATCTTGACTATTCATTGAGCTACTTTTCTAATAAAAAAAAAAAAAAATTTTTAAAGCCTCAGTTCAGTCTTTTTTTCTCCTGCTTTTGAGTAAGTGAAATATTTTAAATAGAATTATAATTTAGAATATTCATATATGTATGTTATAATCCATTATTTCACTTATAAGAAACAGAGTCAACAGTGTCTTTTCTGATTCAAACACGAAAGTTTCAGTTTGCTTGGCTTATCTGTGCTGCTGTAATGGCTTCATGTGTTTTGTCCACACGGATTTTAGGTTTCTTGATTTTTGTGTCTCTCAAAACTTTTGTAATGACCCACGTATTTTAAATCACTTTGGCATCTTTCCTGGATCCACCATTTTATATACACTATTCATTAACTAAATAAATGTACATAGTATTCTCTGTCAACAGAAATTAACTTGGATATTTATTTTAGAAGTCAATATAGTTCTATAACAATTATAAAGCACACACTATTGTTACTAGAGCCTTGACAGTTGGTCTGGAACATTGTAAGGAGAATGGATTAAATTTTACAGAAAGAGAAGAAACAATCAATTTTTTAATGCTAGGACAATGAGAAAAATCTGTATTCCTAAAGCAGAATACCTATCACTATTCTTATATATATTTTTGCTGTTTTGATTATGCCTACATGGAAATATGTAGTAAATAAAATGTAATTTTACAATAGAATAAGAGTGATAACAGGGCAAATTAAACTTTTACCCCCCCAAAAAGACACTATTAAACTAGTCCTGTAAGTTGTTAGTCAACAATTATTTGTTTATTTGTATTTATTATTAATCATATTTATTCAGATGTACATAGATGAAATTTAAAAAGGAAACTTTATTTTTTATTTAAAAACATTCATGAGATTTCTTGACTTGCAGATGAGTAAAGTCTTTTCAGTTATGAGGGAACTAATCTCAGCAATGCCTCAGCTAACATATCTTATAGTATCTTTTCAGAGATGATGAAAAAAATGTGATCTGAACAGTTTTACTGTATGATGAATTGGAACTGGTTTAAACCACTGTGATTATGGAGGTCTTAGATACTCAGTGCTAAGAGATCCACTGATTTTACCTGATATCTCAAAGGCTTTTCCCAAAAAGAGTTTGGGTACTCAAACCTGCAGATCATGGCAAGAAGGGTATTAGATAATTTCACTTATCAAATATGAAATTTAATCTTTACAGTTTTCTTATGTGACAGGCGTTTTACCTATGGTAGAATTGGGATTCTCCACCTGGCCTGTCAGAATACAAATCCCAGTATTTTTTTCTAATGAACAACTTAAAAATTTAACTATCCTTAGAATCAAAACCACATGACAAGCTTTTTAAATCCTTACTTAAAATGTTTAATCCTTACTTAAAATCCTTACTTAAGTACATTTCATGTATCCATATGCTTGCCAATTGCAAGGCTCACTATTTCTCTCTGTGATTTTTGTTGTCCTATGTCATTTCTATGTTGTAACATTTATAATACAAGTCAAACTGCTAAAGAAATTATATGATGTCCCAAGGGGGAATTTCATGTATCTAGTAAATATTACAACCATGCTGACAACTGACAGTGAGTCAGAGAAAACAGCGACATAGTAGATCACCCATTCTTCCTGGACAGATTTTCTATTTAAATTGTTGTAACAAATAGCGCTGAAAACAGAGTAACTACACATGGTATGTGATCAGACAAACAACCCAAGAAATTAAGTCTGTCCTCTGAGAGAGTCAGCTCAAACCCATGTAAAACTGCTTTTGAGAAGAACACATGAACCTTGCCTTGCTTCAGGACACAGACATTATTTGTTCTTAGGGAATTCTAAAGAAAATAAAGTGGCTAATAATACTTCTTAATTATTTAAAAAAAAAAAAAAAAGGAAGAATAGAGTGGTGGCAGTTGGTACTTTTTTTTTTTTTTTTTTTTTTTTTCCCATTTCCTGGCTGAAATGTTTCCAACTTTCCCCATTTAGTATGATGCTGGCTGTAGGTATGTCATAGATGGCTTTTGTTATTCTGAGAGGTTTGTTGAAGGTTTTTATCATACAGGGTGCCAAATTTTGTCCAATGCTTTTTTCCATCTATTGAGATGATCAGATGGTCTTTTGACTCTTTTTGTGGTGAGCCACACTTACTGATTTACATATATTGAACCACCATTGGGTCCCTAGGGTGGAGCCCATGTGGTCATGGTAGATTATTTTTAGTATTTTTTTTTTTTTTTGAGGATTTTTGCTTCTATATGAGCAATAATGGTCTGTAGTTTTTCTTTACTTTCCTTTTTTTTTTTTTGAGTTTGTGTGTCCTTTATTAGCTTTGGTATTAAGGAAACTTAATACCAAACACTTAAATATTTATTGCAGGACAATTCACAATTGCAAAGATGCATAATCAGCCCTAGTGTCTATCAATTCATAAGTGACAAAATGTGGTATATGTGTAGCACAGAGTATTACTCAGCCATAAGAAATAATGAATGCATCCTTTTTCAGTAATTTAGATGACATTGGACATCATTTTAATATAGATGTTCCTGATAAAACTAAAGATAGAATTATGAGATTCATTAATCTATTTCTGTGAATATATACAAAGGAATTAAAAGTGGCAGGTCATAAAGATGTCTGTACCCACATGTTTAATTCGGCATTATTCATGACCCAAGATATGGAAACAACCTAAATGTCCATTAACAAATGCACGAATAAAGAAAATATGGTGTATGTACACAATGCAATACAGTACAGTCTTATAAAGAAGAAAATTCTGACATTTACAACAACATAGATGAAACTGAAGGACATTATACTAGGGGTAATAGCCAAGCACAGAAAGATACATACTGTATGATCTCACATATGAAGTTTAAAAAAAATTATCTCATAGAAACTAAGTAGAAATGTGATTCCCACAAACTGGCACAGAGAAGAAGGAATGGGGAAAGGGGAGATGTTGATTAAAGGGTACAAAGTTTCAGTTAGAAGGCATATGTTGTAGTGATCTGTTGCCCTGCATGGTGACAACAGTTAGCAATAGTATGTTGCACATCAAATTGCTAAAGAGTAAATTTTTAATAACTTCATCACAAAAAATAATAAGTTGGTTAGGCGATGGATAGATTAATTAGTTTGATTGACTATTTCTACAATGTATATTTAGGTCAAAATAATTGCATCGTGATTACTTTGTAAAAAATAAGCACAATTATTTGTCAATTAAAATAAATTAATAAAAGATGAAATTATATAGCTAATGTATGATGTGGACTTCAGAATTCAATAAAGAAGACTGAATCTAAGCGTGAACTGGATATCTATGGCTTTTGTGGTGGCCTTCTGAAAGTTAATAATATCCTCTTTTTTGTTTAAATAGTCAAAGTCCAGCCTTCCTCTCACTTAATCTGTCTGCTGCATTGAGTACTATAGATTACTCACTCCTCTTTGAAATATATTTTTCCTTTGTTACCAAACACTCCTGACTTTTCTCCTACATAATTTACTTTCTTTTCAACCTCTTGCTAGCTGCTCTGGACCTCCTTTTTTTTTTTTTTTTTTTTTAATTAAATCATAGCTGCGTACATTAATGCTATCATGGGGCACCATACCCTGGTTTTATAGACCGTTTGACACATTTTCATCACACTGGTTAACCTAGCCTTCCTGGCACTGTCTTAGTCATTGTGTTAAGACATTTACTAAGTTTCACATATACCCTTGTAAGATGCACCACAGGTGTAATCCCACCAATCACCCTTCCTCCGCCTACCTTCCCACTCTCTCCCGTCCCTTTCCCCCTTCCCCCTATTCTTAGGTTATAACTGGGTTATAGCTTTCATGTGAAAGGTATAAATTACTTTCATAGTAGGGCTGAGTACACTGGATACTTTTTCTTCCAACTATAAACGTTGGTGTGCTATGAAGTTCCATCCAGCCTTCCATGAACTTTCTCTTCTCTATCTATACTGGTTATTTGCTAAGTTTATATACTTTTGTGCCTTTGTTTAAACCTTTGTAGTAAGAATTCTCAAACTTATATCTCCAGCCAAGCCATTTCTCCTAAACATTGGTTTTATATATCTAGCTGATGATTTACTTGGCTAACTGGAATTTCAAATTTAATTTGTCTAAAATTGGGCCCCAAATAGCTCTTTCAAACCAAATCAACTTTAGCCATAGCTTTCCTCAGCTCAGTAAGCCCACTCTGCTCAGTACAGAAATTTTAGAGTCATCGCTCTTTTTTTAAATCTTACCTTTCAAATCTAATTCATTAGTAAATCTTGCTGGTGTCACCATCAAAGTATATTCAGAATTCTTTAACTTTTTACCATCCTAATATAAACCACTGCCATCTTTTACTTGGATTTTTGATATGTCCCTATAATTGGAATTTGTTTTTTCATTATTTTCTCCTAACTGGCTATTCTCCATGGAGGGAGCATGAGATTATCTTTTAGAAAGGTCATGACCAGGCACAGTGGCTCACATCTCTAATCTTAGCACTCTGAGAGGCCGAGATAGGAGGAGTGTTTGAACTCAAGAGCTGGAGACAAGCTTGAGACAGAGTGAGGTGTCATATGTACTAGATAGAAAAACTAGCCAGGTATTGTGGTGGGCATTTTTAGGCCCAGCTACTCAGGAGGCTGAGGCAGGAGGATTGCTTGGACCCGGGAGTTTGAGGCTACTGTGAGCTGGGCTGACATTATGGCACTCTAGCATAAGAAGCAGAGTGAGACTCAGTTTTTAATTTAATTTCATTTAATGTAATGTACTTTAATTTAATTTAATTTAAAAATATAAAGGAAAGTCATAGGCCAGCTGCATGTGACTGCAGATTAGGCAGTGTGAAGTCATAGAGAGCAAATTTCACATATCACTCATTGTAGAATAGTCCTTTTATTAAGACAATGTTGTGATATATGGTTAGTATACAGTCTTCAGAAAATAATGTCCTTTTAATAATTGGCATAAAGGTACCATATGAGCCAGCAGTGGCCCGAGATCATTCACTGTTCAGCTCACTATCACATGACGTCTATCAAGTATCCAGAATGAAAGTGAAAGTCCATTTGCAGTCCAGCAAGGCTTTATGTAACCTAGCCCTTGGATACCTCTCTTTACTTATCTCCTATTCCTCTTCATCTAGCTCAGTGCTTCTGAAAGTTTTATTTACATTAGAATCACTTAGTTTTGTCAAAATGCAGAATTGATTCACCTTTGGGCAGGTCCTTGGTTTCTACACTTTTAACAAGCTCCCAAGTGATGCAGATAAATGGTCCTAGTCTGGAGTCACAGCTTCAGTCCATCTGTCTCTTTGCACAAGCTGTACTTTCTTATGCCTAAAAACATTTGTACTTGTGATTCCTTCCACTTAAAAATTCTTTCTCTAGAAATCCTCAAGATTCATTCTCTCACCTTCTTTGGGTTATTGGTTTTTATGTGTCCTTCAATAAATCTTTTCCTACTCACCTACTCATTTTATTCAAATTATAATCCTCTCCCTTTCCAGTGGAATGCCTTATTTCCTTTCTTTATCTGTCTCTGTAACATTCACCATTTGTGTATACTATGTTCGTCAATGGGTTTTTAAATTATTTTTATTTTGTTTTATTTTATTTTCATTTTTAATTTTATTTTTTTGAGACAGAGTTTCACTCTGTTGCCCTGGATAGAATGCTGTGGCATCCTAGCTCATGGCAACTTCAAACTCTTGGGCTCAAGAAATCCCCTTGCCTCAGCCTCCTGAGGAGCTGGGACAACGGGGCCCACCACAGCACCTGGCTAATTTTTCCTGTTTTTAGTAGAGACAGGGTTTCACTCTTGCTCAGCTGGTCTTGAAATCTTGAGCTCCAGCAATATACCCCTCTTAGTTTCCTAGAGTGCTAAGATTACAGGTAAGACCCACCACGCCTGGCCAGTTTTTTTTTTTTTTAGACAGAGTCTCACTATGTTGCCCTTGGTAGAGTACTGTGGCATCACAGCTCATAGCAACCTCAAACTCCTGGGCTTAAGAGATTCTCTTTCCTCAGCCTCCCAAGTTGCTGGCACTACAGGTGCCCACCAAAACTCCTGGCTATTTTGTTGTTGTTGTTGTTGCTGCAGGTGTTATTATTGTTTAGCTGGCCTGGGCTGGGTTTGAACCCACCAGCCTCGGAGCATGGCTGGTGTTGTAACTGCTGTGATATGGGTGCCAGCCTTTTCCCCCTTTTTTAATGAATGTTTCTCACTAATCCTTTCCTCTCATTTGAGACTTTATTGAGAGCGAGGGAAATGATTCACTTTCTGTATCCAGTTGCCTTACTGGCATATTTTCTCCGTTTGCTTAATTAATGATCCAATCATCTCCTCTGCCTGCTACCTGTCATAGGTACACCATACAAGATTAACACAAGAGATTTAAGAGAAGCATTGAACTCTAGAATACATATATCTTAAAGCACCTTGGTACAACCATTATTAGACAAATAGGTATAATGTTTCTGATTAATTCTGGTGCTGATAATACCTTTCAGAAGAATAGTTAGATGTCTAGAGTTTAAATATTAGAATTAACATATTACTGTAAAATAATCTTACATTTTTCTTTATATCCAATATTTTATTTTTAAATAAGAAAAATACCTATATATAACATACATTTGTACAATATACATAAAATTATAAAAATAATAAAATTAACATTCCTATATTTTTAGGTATAGGCATACCTCATTTTATTTACTTCATTTTTTTGTACATCATGAATATTGCCTTTTTTATAAATTGAGAGATAATTGCAGCTTTGCACTAAGCAAGATTATTGATGCATTTCCCTGACAGCATATGCTTATTTTTGTCAGTGTCACATTTTGTTAATTCTTACAGTATTTCAAACTCTTCCATTATTATCCTATCTGTTATGGTGACTTGTGATCAGTGATCGTAAATGTTACTATTGTAATTTGGGGGGGGGGTCCATAAATCACAGCGATATGACAGCACTTAATTGACAAATGATGTGTGTTTTCTGACTGCTCCATTGACGAGCCTTTTTTCCCATTGTGCTCCCGTTTCTCACTTCTCACTACTCTCCATTCCTTGAGACAAAGCAATATTTAAATTAGGCCAATTAATAAATCTACAGCGGTCTCTAAGTGTTCAAGTAAAATAAAAATTTGCACATCTCACACTTTAAATCAAAGATAGAAATTATTAAACTTAGTGAAAAAGGCAGGTCAAAAGCTGAGATACTGTCAAAGCTTGATCTCTTGCACCAAAGAGCAAAGTCATGAATGCAAAACAAAAGTTCTTGAAAGAAATTAAAAGTGCTAGTTTACATGTAAGATAAGACAGTAAAACAGGTTTATTGCTGACAATGAGAACGTTTTAGTAGTCTGGATCAAAGTAGCCACAACCTTCCTTTTGGTGAAAACATAATCCAAAGCAAGGCCCTAACTCTGGGCAATCTTTGAAGGCTTCGAGAGGTGAAGAAGCTGCAGGAGATGAGTTCGAGTCTTACAGAGTTTGATGTTTAAGAAAAGAAGTTATCTCCATAACATGAAAGTACAGGGCAAAGCATCAAGTGCTGATGTATAAGCTATAATAAGTTATCCAAGAAAATCTAGATAAGACCACTGACATGGGTGGCTACACTGAACAACAGATTTTAATGTGTTCTTTTAAAGATTTTTAAGTGGCTTCAAAGCTTCAAAGGGCAGATTGACTCTCTCACTTGGGGCTAATGCTTCTGAAGACCTTAAGCCACTGTTGATACCTACTTCTCAAAAAGGATTTCTTTCAAAATATTATTGTCAATTGCCAATGAACATAATTATCTAAAAGCTCAGATAAAGATGTACAAATTCTAACAATTAAGTTCATGAACTTGTCACCATGTAATTATGTTGGCAGCACTGTACACCAACTTGATAAGGTTTCATAACCTTAATGTCTCACAGCTGTGTTCATGTGCATGTGTGGCAGTGTCTTGCTGACTGGCATTCATTATCATTGTGGGGTTTTATGTGTCATTATGAGAATGTCAGGGCTTGAATTAGAGCAACAAACAAACTTTAAATTTCTTGTTAAACTTGGCAAAGTGGAAGTGAAATCAGGGACACATTAGTTTAATTTTATTGGTATAATCCCATGATGAAAATGGCAGTGTACTAATGGATTAAATGCTTTTCTGAGGAGAATGAATGCACACCAATAAAGAGAGAAGTTGGGGAAGCCAGTAATGAGCAGAGCTGATGAAAATATTTCAAAAATTCATCAAATTTTGTGTCAAAATTATTAGCTGACTATTAGATGCATAGAAGACCAAATAACCATTGATAGAGAAACAATTAGAAAATCTTAGCTGAAAATCATGGCATGAAAAAGGTGTGTACAAAAGTCGCCCCAAAGGAGCTCAGTGATGAACAAAAACAAAGGAAAGTCCAAGTTCACCAAGACCTCCTGAAGAGGCAAGAAGACATTTTAGGTCATCATACCACTGGTGATGAAACACTGAGGTACCAATATGACCCTTACAGAAAGCATCAAAGTGTACAATGAAAATCCTCCAATTCTTAACAGCCAAAAATGTTCCATCAATCCAAATTAAGAGTCAAAATGATGTTGCCAGCCTTTTCTATATCAGAGAGATTGTTCATTATGAATTTATACCAACTGAACAAACAGTAACCAAGTTTATTATTTGGAATTGCTGTAAGGACTGCACAGCAAAGTTAGACTAAAATGACCTGAATTTTTGGCCAACATATCATGGCTCTTGGATCATGGTGATGCACCTGTTCATATTGCAATGTTTAAGAGGGAGTTTTTAGCCTGCAAACAAATAACTGTATCGGAATGCCCTCCCTACTTACCTGATATAGCCCCAATAACTTTTTCTTTCTTACCCCAAAACAAAGGATATATTGAAAGGAATATATTTGATGACATTCAAGACATAAAGTGTATTATAATGCCAGCTCTGATGGCATTCAGGAAGAATTCCAAAATTGCTTAAAAGAGTAGACTAGTTGCTGAAATCAGCACATAGTCAGTGATGGGAACCAAGGAGTAGATTGATATCAGAGGGAACATAGCAGTGACAATAGTGATATTCATCAATGAGTTGTATAGCACTTTTTTTCTAGGACAAGTTCATGAACTTAATTGTCAGACCTCATGCAAAACGGTTAATTTTATTGTCATGTCTTCAACAAAATATTCATTTTATAATCCATGGATCAAGAAGTAATTTTGACTTACATATCTTATTATTTTAAAAATAAATTTGACCACGCTATACCTACCATAGTTATTCCTCTGATGGTTCTAGGCAAAATAAATTGACAACTTTCTGGAAAGGATTCACCATTTTAAATACCATTAAGAACTCTGTGATTTAGGGGAGGAGGTCAAAATATCATTAATGAAAGCTTAGAAGAAAGGGATTCTAATTCTCATGGATGACTTCGAAGGGTCCAAGACTTCCACCGACAAATCACTGTAGATGTGGTGGAAATAGGAAGAGAATTAGAATTAGAATATGGGAAGATGTGATGGAATTGCTGCAATCTAATTATAAAACTTGACTGTATGAGGAGTTGACTGTATGTGGATAAGCAAAGAAAGTGGTTTCCTGCAATTAAATCTACTTTGGGTGAAGATGCTGTGAACATTGATGAAATTACAACAAATGATTTAGAATACAGGCATACTTTGGAGATATTGGTAGCTCAGTTCCAGACACCTCAATAAGTGAAAGATAGCAATAAAGCAAGTCATATAAACTTAGTTTCCCAATGCAGTAAAAGTTATATTTACACTATGCTGTAGTTTATTTAGTGTGCAATAGCATATGTATATGTCTCAAAATGTAATCAAAGAATAATTTATTAGTAAAACATGTTAATAATCATCTGAGCTTTTAGTGAGTTCTAATCTTTTTTGCTAGTGGAGAGTCTTACCTCAGTGTTGATGGCTGTTGACTGATCAGGGTAGTGGTTGCTGAAGTTTGGTTTGGCTGTGTCAACTTCTTAATATAAAACAATAAAGTTTGCACCTGCATCAATTGACTTTTCATGAAAAATTTATTTGTGGCATGTCGATACTATTTGTTAGCATTTTTCTTACAAAACATTTTTTCAAATTTAGAGTTAATCTTCTCAAACTATGCCACTGCTTTATTAACCAAATTTAGATAATCTAAATCTTGTATGGTTGTGCTATTTCAAAATACTTTTTCAAATTTTAAAATATTTCTTTAAAATATTTTATAATACAACTATTAAGAAATACACATTTATTTTATAATTGTGTCTGAGAATTTCTTTCTTTCTTTTTCCTTTGTTCTTTTTCTTTTCCTTATTTCTTTCTTTCCTTTTCTTTTTTTTTTTTTTTTTTTAGACAGAGTATCAACTTTTCATACAAAGTATATTTCAGTATAATAAAATCTAAAAAAAAACAAAAAAACCCCCGCTGGTTGTGGGGGGGGGCCCACGCGCCCCCGCTCCTGGGGGGGGTGACACACCCCAACCCGCCCCCCCCCCCCCACTGTGGGGGGGGCACCACCCCCCCCCCCCACAACTCCTGGCTACTCT
>CAUYPK010055138.1:0-19379 GCA_963574355.1 Loris lydekkerianus
CTTTCTTAATCTATTTCCTACCCCAATGCCTATTTTTCAGGGGGGAATTGCTCTTCACAAAAAAACCACCCCCTATTGCCATTTCTCGACTAAGACACAACAAATGGCTTTTTTTTTTTTTTTTTTTTTTTTTTGAGACAAAGTCTCAAGCTGTTGTCCTCAGTAGAGTGCTGTGGCATCATAGTTCACAGCAACCTCAAATTCTCGGGCTTAAGCGATTCTCTTTCCTCAGCCTCCCAAGAAGCTGGGACTACAGGTGCCTGCCACAATGCTAGGCTATTTTTTGATTGTAGTTGTCATTGTGTTTAGCTAGCCAGGGTGGATTCAAACCCACCAGCCTGGGTGTATATGGCAGGTGCCCTACCCACTGAGCTACAGGTGCCACCCAATGACTTTTTTAAATGATTACAGGTAGTAGAACATTAATGATGAAGAGGCTAATACAGACTAGAAATGTGAGGCAGGTCAGCAGCTAAGAGAACTCTATCTTCCCTGTAACAGGGTCTTAAAGAGAAAGGAAAAGCAGTTTTCTTCCTTCCACTCACCAGCATCATAGTGGAGCCAATAAATGCCCTATGTACTGTCAATCACTGTCTCCTATTTACAAAGTGCTAAACTTTTTCTAGGTTAAAACGCTTCATGAGTATATTCAATAAAAATATGTCTATGCTATCACAATTATTATTACTACTACCACTATTGTTACTATATGATTTATAAATTATTAGTAAACAATTTTTTACTTGTATAACAATAAATTACAGATTTTTCTTTTATAATTACAACTCACAAATCCTACTCTGTATATTATTACTGGAGATGTGAAATTATTAAAAGTTTTAAAATCTTTTAACCAATTTATGCAATATTATCGCTTCTATGCCTTTTTCAAAACTCAATCCATTATAAATCTGATGTGGAATATGGACAGTAGAAAATATTTTTAAATAAAATCATTAATGGGAACATGTTTGAGTGAGTGTTTTCATCTTTACTTTGCATAATTACTAGATAGTAATAAACACTGACATTGTAGTAGTACACAAATATAAAAAATTCAACTCTAATTTGTTTTTATATTAAAAAAAACTAAGAAGTGAAACATACTCTTGTTTTAATGGCTAAATAACATCGGGTGATAGTCATTATATAGAGTATACACCTGAAGCCAAGTAGCTCTTCAATGTCCTGCTGAAATCCTTGCTTTGTGAAATGATTTCTAGATACTTCTGCAATCCCAGCATCCATTCCTCTTCTTCACCTTTCTGGAAGTAGCATCTTCATAATGCTTTGAAAAATAAAGACCTCTCTCAGGAGATGTAATCTTGCAAAGACAATTAATTGCCTGGTCTTCGGTTTGACCCCATACTACGTCAATCATATTATTTCTCACTGAGCTTTGAATAATGAGCAGTGACACAAATGCAGGGAAAGAATGGCTGTGCATGCTCTAAAGAAATGCTCCATTAGTGCTTGTTAGATTTTACTGATGGCCTGATTCTTGACACCTCTGATATAATGTTCTTCCAATTATACTTAAATTCTCTCAATTAATTCACCACTTTCTCATTTTCGTGAGGGCAATTTTGTAGAGCTTGTCATTGAATAATCAAATTGATATATCACGAGACAGAGATGTGTATCATCAGCCAATACATACTGATAGGTGATTTAACACATTGCCCTTGTTCTCTAAATAGTTTATTAGACAGTTTAATGTGGTAGTTAAGAGCACGGCTTCAAGTCACACTGAGACAGGGAGCTGTCAGGCCCTGTTCAATAATACAAAGGTCTTTCATAAAGCAGGAAGTGGTGGAAAAACTGCCCAAAACTAGTTACAACAAGGTGGACACCAAAAATGACCACAGGCAATCCCATGACTAATTATACTTGGCTTAGAATATATTAACAAATTAAAATACTCCCACCAGTGCAGTGACAGTTTATAAATGCTATGGGGACTCTTAGAAGTTGCCCTGTACGGTTTAGAAAGGGTAGGAGTCCTTGGTTCTGAGAACTCCCCTCCTCTTTCCCATTAATCTTTTGAAAAATCTTCCCTCTACTTAAAATAAAATAGAATGGAAAGTATAAAATAAGGCCCCAGTCACTCTCAAAGTGTTACCTTCTGTTGCTCCCAGAGACAGCTACTGCTCTATCTATGGGGTATTCTCCTTTTTTTTTTTTTTTTTTTTTTTTTTTCACTTCAGTAAACTTTCTTTTGCCTTACTCTTTGGGCTCATTCTTGATTTTTTGATTCCTGTGTGCAGCTAAGACCTTCATGCCAGAATCTATTTTTGAAGTTCACTTTTCTCTATCAAGCCTGTCTGTTTTTAAATTATAGATTAACAGTGTTACAGCTATATGACTTTGGCCTCACTGTCAAGGATCTCAGCTTACTCAAATTTGAAATGAACATAACTTTATTTATTTCCCAGGGAGGTTATTAAGAATATGTGTGCTCAATGATTTGAAGTTCTTTAAGAAGGACCTGCATAATTATATGTGTCTAATAACTGAATTCTTTATTATTATATAAGATAAAAGAGTCTAATATATTGTTAAAGGTGACTATGCAACCTTTAACATATAGGTGGGAGGTGATTATGCAACCTTTAACATATAGGTGTATAGATAGGGCATACTTATCAGTCTCACCTTAAGGTGAGTTTTTATTTGAGAATAAAAACTACAAAATGCAAGCACTAAATCCAAGTAGTGGTCAAAAATCTGCAACTGGGCTCCAGCAAACATCTCACCTTAAATTTTAATCACTCAAAATACAAAGGCATCTCCAAGCCCTGGATTTTTTTATTCCTAGCCACAACATCAATGCTCAATGACATTGGTTTTAACATTGTCAAATGAAACAAGACCTGTGAAAAATTTATTTACTTATTTATTTTTTTATTAAATCATAGCTGTGTACATTGATATGATCATGGGACATCATACACTAGCTTTATAGACCGTTTGACACATTTTCATCACACTGGTTAACATAACCTTCCTGGTGTTTTTTTAGTAATTGTGCTAAGACATTTACATTCTACATTTACTAAGTTTCACATATACCCTTGTAAGATGAAACGCAGGTGTAATCCCACCTATCTCCCTCCCTCTACCCACCACCCCCCTGCTTCCCCTCCCTTTCCCCCTTCCCCTTATTCTTAGGTTGTAACTGAGTTATAGCTTTCATGTGAAAGCCATAAATTAATTTCATAGTAGGGCTGAGTACATTGGGTATTTTTTCAAAAATATTAATAAGAATTATAACTTCCCCATGGTGTTCCTTAGTAAGAACTTGACAATTATGTAAGTAGAAAACATTTCTTAAAAATGCATAGTTTTTCTTCTTATAATTTTCACCAGTGCATCTGAGAAAAAACATATTTCATTTATTTCTTAAAAATTTCATAATTCATTTTTCATTTGGGGTCAAGATGCATAATATATTTGCATAATTCCTAATCATACTTTTCATTAGGAATAAAAGTCCTTCACTTAATGAAAAAAATGCCAAGGTAATAAGATTATAGAATTTTGATGTTGAATAGTACATTTCTAGCCTATAAAATTATAACTCTTTGTTCTTCATGAGTTTGCGTGGAAAGTAGATGAATTCTAGCTGAAAGAAGTATGTGTTAAAACTTATTACAAGGATAATGTAAGTGGCAATTCTAAACCAAATTTTCTGTAATGTCAGTGGAGTAAAATAAAAGGTCTTTAACATCATTTATTCTGTTCTTTTTGCTTGAACATAATTTTATTTTGTAATACTGAGAACTTGATATTGTTGCTTATCTAGTTGAAGTTATATTACATTTAAAATGCAAATCTATGAAGTTTAAGTTAACTGTAGTAGCAGCAGTGCTATTTAAGAGTTGTTAGAGAGAGAGTTCTGTTTCTTGTTAGGGAGAATTGCCTTCTTTTGACCAAACTTCCTACATCCTTCCGGGAATAACTAGGTATGTTGAATCACATATACCGGTGTATGGACTATATATATTTCTGTGTGTTTGTGCATGTGTGTGTGTGCATAACAGTGTAAACTATATATTTGAAGCTATTGGAGAAACATAAAGGCAGGTCTGATTTGAGAATAAAAACTACAAAAGGCAAGCACTAAATCCAAATAGTGAGCAAAAATCTGCAACAGGGCTCCAGCAAACATCATTCTATTCTCTGCTTCTTTAAATTTGATTGTTTAAATATCTAACGTAAGAGGAATTATAAAATATTTTTCCTTTGTAACTGGTTTGTCTCACTTAGCATACTGTATATACTCGAGTATAAGCCGAGATTTGTGCCAAAAAAAATGAACTGGTTAATGAGCCAGTGATATTGGACCTCATATTCTTTTGGTCTTTCTGGACTTATACCTTAAACTCCAATGACTCTGTCAAAGGTTAAACTGGCTGCAGACATACCTCATATGTCACAGTCCCTAAGGCTGTGTCAGCTCCCTTGCGCTTGTACCTATCATAGCACTGAACACTGCGATGGATTGTTTGTCTCCTTCAATACGTAGTGCTAAGCTTCAGGAGGAGTTCAATAAATACTTGGTAAATAACTTAGGAAAGTACATTTTATGAGGTAAGTGAGGAAAATACCAAAAACAAAAACAATAAAAAAAAAAATTGGAAATGGTTCTTAAAAGTCTACTGTGAAAATTTTACACCTACCTGGATAATTGAGGATAATCTCCTACATTAAGATCAGTTGATCACCAATGCTAATTCCAGCTGCAATTTCAGTGACCTTTTCCAGGTAATGCACTTCACAGGTTCTGTGAATTAGGATGTGACCATGTTAGAAGGACTGATATTTTGCCTAATACAATCATTATGAGAACACTAAGAAAAGATCTTGTGAATTAGATTATTATAATTTACCACCAAGGTTTGTGCCTGTTTGTTTTGTTTTGTTTTTCTGACCATTTTTGTGAAAATCTAATTGACTAAAGAGAATTTTCATTCATTCACCAGGGAAATGTAGTTCAATGTAAATATATGCACTATTTCGATTCTCACTTAATTTCTGTGTATCAGTGATTAATGAAGGTGGAGTATAGAAACAATTCATGATTAGATGAGTTTACAATATAATTGTCAGCCAAAAGCCATTAGGTAACTTCCCCAATTATCTCCCTCTCTGTTTTTCTGTCCCTTCACCCCAAGATTGAAAGAGAGAAACATTTAATGAAACAAGGAGGTTACAGTCCCCAAACTCAGCTTTACACACACATGCCCTCTGAGATTGCTGAGATTTCCTGAGATTTCCAATAATAAAGAGAAGACTGGACAGTGAGAAATACTGACCTCAAGTTGCATTCAATGACTGCCTTGACTTTTGTGGATGGTAATCTAAATAGGGAATATATTTTGGATTGAGCATACTACGCTTAATGTGAGCTTTCACCTTTTAAGTAGCATATGGAAAAACAGAGAGGTTTTTAATCTAGAGTACCATTAATAATTACCTATTTCTCAAAGTCATGTTCATTTGTGTTTCAGCAAGTATGGTAGATAGATGCACAGGCAGATAGCAGGCAATAATTTTGGCAACAGGCCAAGAGAGTAATTGGTTAATGAAACCTATTTTAGTAATGAAATTTAATTCTGCCTCATAGAAAATAACAGGGCATCTATCTTACATTAGTAGGTAACTGAAAAGGCCATATGCTTGTTGTTACTTCATGTCTTTCTGAAAATGTGATGCTTTTTTCTTTCCTAATTCAGTGTTTCTTTTTAAAAAGTAATTAATTTCTTAATATCCATACTTAGCTTATTATATCTTTTTATATGCAATAAAACATAAATGCTACATTAGTAAGGACTGAGGTAAAATTTTCTAAAATTTCAAAATAATGCAACCAAAGTTCTGAATATTTAACCACAGACATAAGTTTTAAATAGTAGCATTTTCAAGTTACCTTGGAAACGTCTTCCTTTTCCCATTGTTCCTATCCCCATTTACAATGGGCTGAATCTTGACACCTTCAGGCCGGCTTTCCCAACACATTGCAGGTCACCCTTCAACTGACCTGTATTTACTCACACTAGATTACCCTAAAGCTCTCCTTTCTCTCAGTAAAGCACAAATGTAGCAGCTCAAACGTGCTGACTGGTCAGAGCTGCTGGCCACCTCTGGTGCACCTTCTGCTCACTCTTCTCTGCTCAGCTCAGTTGTTGTTAAGTAGCTGATAATGGTTGATTTGTACTTGTAAGTAAACCATAAGATGCTAAGGCCATGAAGAAGAGAGTTATTTATATGAATAATATAAATACTATATTAATAATAATATGACTAATATAAATCTAGAAGGATATGCTGGAATGGTTCAATAAAGACAAAAGTGCTGAAACAAAATTGTTGCTAAATTACATGTAGGTTTGTTAAAATTTGAGAAGATAACTGAAAATAATGCAGCATTCTCTTCTCAGATTAGTTTACAAGGGACTGGAAACTGTAGAAAGATATATTATAGTCAGAATTAATATAAGAAAGACAATTTTAATTGTCAAAGAATATTTACCCTAGGTAAAGGCCTTGTGTCTACATTAAAAGTTATATTTGATTTATATATATTTAAATATACTTTAAGATAGTTTTAAGATTTCTATATGGGTTTTACAAATAATATTTTATGATACTCTTTTTAACAATGTTCTGCTACATCTAGGCTATTTAGATTAAATGACCCCAGTTGCTATAAATAAGAAAGATTTTGCTATAGTGAGGATTTGGTTATCTTCAACATTAATGCTAATTCTCAAGCATGGTTAATTCCCAGTCATTGATCTCTCCTTCGAAAATGAATCAAGTAGATTTGTCTTCATGCCTGCAGTAATCGTTCTAAAATCATATACTTTTTAGAGTGGAAATATATCTCTGGAATCTTCATTTTAAAGATGATGGTAAATTTCATGAGGCTGCACATTATACAGATTAAGGGCATGGAATTTAATGCCTCACTGCCTGGTTTCCTATTCTTTTAAATCTTGGCTATATGATCCTAGGAAAGGCATTTAACTTACATAAGGCTCAGTTGTTTTTTTTTGTTTTGTTTTTATTGGGGCAATAAAAATAAACAATAGGACCTACTGTGATTGTTGTGAGGTTTCAACAAATCAATATACAGAAACTAAATAAAATGTCAACATAGATATACCATAAGCATACAACTTGTTATAAAGGATAAGGTGACTTTTCTAAGGTCTTTCAGCTAATTAGTGGTTGAGTAAAAGGTAGAATCTATATTTCTCTACTACAAAATATTTATAAAATAAGATACTGTATGTAACATTTGCTCATAATTAATGTTTAATGAATAAAATTACTATTTCAATCAGGTGTCTTCAATACAGGCTGGGGAGTATAGATAGAAGTGGAGATGGTGAGAATCAAGAAATATTCACATGTCTCTGGGATGAGAAAACCAAAAACTAAAGTTTTCTAGTTGTGTTCATTAGTCAAGAAGCCTTACTTAACAACTTGCAGAAAGTTCCTGGCTTTAGGGAGCTTACAGGTAGTAATAAGTAAACAAATACACACATATTCACATCTGCACGAATATATGACTGGGGGGTATGATCCAGAACTCTAGAGGGAATTTTCTGTTTTTTTAAGTAGTGTTGCTCAAAGACCTTTTGGTTATGATTTCATTTTTATTCTGAATAGAAAATTTGAAGCCTAGACTTAAAGGACAGGTTCCAACATGCTCTGTAACTAGTCCAAAATACTAGTGAATCTTGCTTGCTGTATGCAAAGGGACCAAAACAAACAAAAAAAACTCTTCTCATTTAGTAATATAAATATGAAGAAAATAGGATACGGCTATGTAGTCAAATAATGGATGTGCCAAGGATTGTAATGTGACTCATTCATAATTAAAATCAGAAGGGTATTATTTTTCCCTAACCATATCAAATATATTTTACCCTCCCACAGCTATAAAGTAGTTGTAATAAGTCATGGAAGAAGCCCAAGTGCCCATCGACCCATGAATGGATTAATAATTGTAGTATATGTACACCATGAAATATTATGCAGCCTTAAAAAAGATGGAAACTTTACCTCCTTTATGTTTACATGGATGGAGCTGGAACATATTCTTCTTAGCAAAGTATCTCAAGAATGGAAGAAAAAGTATCCAATGTACTCAGCCCTACTGTGAAACCAATATGTAAGCACCCATACTTCCATATGAAAGCTATAACCCAACTACAGCCCAAAATGAAGGGGAAAGAGGAGGGAAAGGGGGGATGAGTGGAGAGAGGGTGATTAGTGGGACCACCTATGGTGCATTTTACAAGTGTACATGTTAAATCTACTAAATGTAGAATATAAACGTCTTAACATAATAATTAAGAACATGTGGTGAAGGCTACGTTAACCACTTAGATGAAAGTATTTCAAATTGTATATAAAACCAGCACATTGTACCCCATAATTGCATTAATGTACACAGCTATGATTTAATTAAAAAAAATTATAAAAAAAAAAAAGAGTTGTAGTTAATCCTTAGCATCTCCTAACAAAGTGAAATGTAGAATTTTATTGCATTAGACTTAGAGTTTGGCAGGAAAGTTTACTTTGGAGAACAGTTAGTGTTACATTCAAAGTTTTGTGTCATGAATTAGGCATGTTAATTCTAATTAACATAAGCTGTAAGGGCAGCTGAGGAGACAGGCCACCTGGAGTGAATTCCTGAATATTCTGGGCCATGGTTGTAAAATATGTGCAGTCACTGTATGGTTAGTTAGGTTTAGGAAATTTCAGGAATGTGGGCTATGCTAGATCACTTCTCATTTATTTAGACTTTTTAGGAAACCTTTCCTTAGGCAAAGACTGATACAATTCAACCTTTAAGAAAATGATACTTCCTTTAACATTCTAAATTTTCAAAATGTCCTCCTTAAGCCCCTCATCAGGGAATAAGTACATTAAAAAAAAAAGAAAGAAAGAAAGAAAGAAAGAAAGAAAGAAAGAAAGAAAGAAAGAGAGAAAGAAAGAAACCCATGAATAAATAAACCACCCTTCCAAAGCCTTCAACTTGAAGTTAAAAAAAAAAAAAAAAAAAAAAAAACTGTGGTGGAATTTAAAACATGTAATTGTCCAAAATGTGCAGCAATTGTGGTGCTTTCCACAGCAATGCTACACAGGTTAGCAGATCTTGAGCTGCATCCACCTCTATACAGCTTATTGTAATGAAGTTCTGTCAGATAAGATGATAGGATGTCTTATAGGTTAGTGTAAAAGAATAACAATATTAAACATGGCAAAAATGTGTGAGCATCAAGTTCTAGTGCCAGAATAGATGAATATCATTATATTTAATCTTTATAACAATTCTCAATGTTGCTATTAGTTTTTTTCACCCCCACATTGACAGCATTTCAGAATGAGAGAAGTTAAATTGCATGCCTATGTTCAGCGAATAGAAATCTGTGGTATGCTTTCTTATCTTCACCCATATTTAGTGTCTCCCCTTAAAGTATTTCTCTGTGGTAGAGAAGAGTGCAACCCACTCTTCAGAACTCGAGCATGACCACATGACTTGCTTTGGTCAATGAAATGTGAGCAGAAGCCTTGACAGCTAGACTGTGCCATCTTTTTTCATTTTTATCCTTTTTATGTATGTAGAATATTTTTTATGTTTATTTATTTTTGTTTGGGATTCATTGAGGGTAAAAAGAATTACCCTCATTGATGGCATTTGTAAGATAAAGTCCCTCTTATAATTGTGTCCCACCCTTAAGAGGTGTGCCGTAACCATGACACCCCATCCTCATCCTCCCCTGCTCTTCCCACTGGCTCATTCGCCTACCCCCTTGTATTAGTGCATCTACCGCTTCCATATTAGAATTGCATACATAGGATTCTTGATTCTCCATTCTTGTGATGCTTTACTAAGAATAATGTGTCCTACCTCCATCCAGGTTAATAAAAAGATGTGAAGTCTCCATCTTTTTTAATGGCTGAATAGTATTCCATGGTATACATATACCACAGCTTGTTAATACATTCCTGGGTTGGAAGGCATTTAGGTTGTTTCCACATTTTGGCAATTGTAAATTGAGCTGCGATAAACAGTCTAGTGCAAATGTTCTTATGATAAAGGATTTTTTTTTTCCTCTTGGGTAGATGACAAGTAATGGGATTGCAGGATCAAAAGGGAGGTCTAATTTGAGTTCTTTGAGGATTCTCCATTCTTTCTTCCAAAAATGTTGTATTAGTTTGCAGTCCCACTAGCAGTATAAGTGTTCCCTTCTCTCCACATCCATGCCAGCATCTGCAGCTTTGAGAGTTTGTGATGTGGGCCATTCTCACTGGAGTTAGATGGTAGCTCAGGGTGGTGTTGATTTGCATTTCCCTGATGGGCATTTTTTCATGTGTTTGTTAGCCATTTTTCTGTCTTCTTTAGAGAAGGTTCTATTCATTTCTCTTGTCCAATGATATATGGCATTGTTTGGTCTTTTTTTGCTTATTAATTGGAGTTCTCTATGCTAGTTACCAAATTTTTGTCTGATTAATAATATGAAAATATCTTTTCCTATTCTGAAAGTTGTCTGAGTGTTTTTTCCTTAGTTTATAAAAGTTTTTCAGCTTAAGTCCCCTTTGTTTATTTTTGTTGTTGTTGCAATTGCCATAGAAGTCATCTTAATAAAATCTTTCCCCAAGCTGGTATCTTCAATATCCCCACATTTTCTTCAAGGATATTTAGGGTTTCATGCCTTAGTTTTAAATCTTTTACCCATCCTGAATCAATTTTTGTAAGTGGTGAGAAGTGTGGGTCCAGTTTCAGTCTTTTACAAGTGGTTATCCAGTTCTCCCAAACACCACTTATTGAATAGGGATTTTTTTCCCTTGTGTAGGTTCTTGTTTGGTTTATCAAAGATCTGGTGGCCTTAAGATGTTAGTTTCATCTCAAGATTTTCTATTTTGTTCCAAATGTCAACGTCTCTGTTTTTGAACCAGCTCTATGCTTTTTAATCACTATAGCCTTGTAGTACTGCCAAAAGTCTGGTAGGGAGATATCCCTGGCTTTGCTTTTATGACTTGCCTTGGATATATGGGGCTTTTTCAGGTTTGATATAAAATAATTATTTTTTTCTGATCTTGAAAGTATGATGTTGGTATTTTAATGGGGATTGAAGTGAATCTGTATTTGCTTTGGGAAGTATAAGACATTTTCATAATGTTGATTATTCCCAGTCATCAGGATGGTATGTTCTTCCATTTTTAGTATCTTCTGCTATTTCTTTTCTTAGAGTTTCATAATTTTTTTTTTTTTTTTTTTTGTAGCAGTTCTTCACCTCTTTTGTTATGTTACGTATATTCCTAGGTCTTTCTTTCTTTCTTTCTTTTTTTTAAGCTACTATAAAGGTAGCTTGATTAGCTTCTCATCTTGGCTGTTATTGGCATATAAAAAGGTTACTGATTTGTGGACACTGATTTTATTTTTTTTATCAACATTATATTTGTTTTCTTCATTTTTTCATTTTTTTAAAATTCTTTATTAAATCATAACTTTCTACATTTATGTTTACCTGGATGGAGCTGGAACATATTCTTCTTCGTAAAGTATCTCAAGAATAAAAAAAAAAAAGTATCCAATGTATTCAATACTAGTATGAAGTCAGTATATAATCACATACACATTCATGGACATTGATTTTAAGTCCTGAGACATTGCTGTATTTTTTGATCACTTCCATTCCTTAACCCTGAGTCTTAATTTGTCCTTCAAGGCTAGGTGCATTTCCTGGAAACAGCATATGGATAGCTCATGCTTTTTTATCAATCAGCCAGCCCGTGCCTCTTCAGTGGTGAATTAAATCCATTTACATTTATTGAGAGAATTGTGGTGAAGTGTGGTGGAATTCTATTCATCTTATTTTGTGAAAGTCTGTTGTGTAGTTTTATCCTTTGTTCCATTATGGAAGTTAAGTTTTGTCCTTTAGGTTCTAGGTGTTTACTTTGCTGATGTTGTTACTTTCCTGTACCACCCTTTTTGCTCTGCCATGAGAACTGGCAGTGTTTAAAATCAAGTCTGCCCCATCAGCCAGGACTGTGCAGAGAAAATAAGATGGAAGACAGTTGTAGCCAACACAATGCAGACATGCCATGTATGTTCAAAATTAACCTTCATTATCAGCCACTTATAATAGGGATGCCACTTTTTATTGTGGCAAAACCTGTCTTAATTAGCAGAGTACCAATGATAGGAGAAGCGCTCAATTCAAGGTGACTTCAAGGCCCATGTTTGCACTGATGATTTTTCTTAAAAGAAAGAAACTGCTCAGCATGAGAATTATTCATCAACATTATTTTCTTGACTTTATATTCTATACTTGTACATTTAAAATATATCCTTATGCAATAATCTGTTTCCTGGTCTTAGTTCTCTCCTATTTCTTGACTTTGTGCCCTTATTTATTCCCATAAGAAAATAAGTACCAATAATGAATCATATCTAATTTTTCTTCCCTTTTATCTAACAATCTTTATAATGCCAAAGACTTGGCTTGTAATTTCTCTGTTATAGAAAATGTTTCCTGATTAACTTATACCTTTCATTGAGTCAATACACTGAAAGCTATCAAACCTATTTTTCTATCTAGACCTAAGTATTAGGCTGGTGCAAACGTAATTGTGATTTTGGACTATGAGTTTTAAATAATTGTGACTAGGCTCAAATCCATCTTTATTAATCAAAGTAGGAAACTTTACAATCAACACATTGTTCCCAATGAGAAAAAAGTTTATTTCTTTCTATAGCATAAAATTCCATGCTTTGGGATTTTGAAAACTTTTAGAAAGCATTTTCTGCATCCTGCTGGTTGGGGAAGCCTTCTTCCTGCAAAAAATTGTTGAGATGTTTTAAGAAGTGATAGTTGGTTGGTGAGAAGTCAGGTGAATATGGTGGATAAAGCAAAACTTTGCAGCCCAATTCCTTTAATTTTTAAAATATTGTTCATGTGACGTGGGTTCAGGCAATGCTCTGGAGAAGAATTTAGCCCTTTCTCTTGACTTTGATGCTGGCTGCAGGTGTTTTCAGTTTTTGGTGCTTCTCATCAATTTGCTAAGCAGATTTCTCAGAAGTGATGGTTTTCTGGGATTCAGAATGCTGTAGTGGTGCAGACTGGCAGCACCACCAAATGGTGACCATGACATTTCTTTTGATGCTAGTTTGGTTTTGGAAAGTGCTTGGAGATTCCTCTCAGTCCAACCACTATGCTGATTGTTGCCACTTTTTGTTGCATATCACAATTCAATTGAGAAATGGTTTATTTATTTCATAAAATGTATTTCATAAAATAAGAGAAGACAACACTTAAAAATGAGGATTGCTCTGATTTTTGGTCAGTTAATGAGGCACCAACTTATCAAGCATTTTCACGCTTCCAATTTGCTTTAGCTGCTGAATGACCATAGAATGGTTGACTCTGAGTTCTCTGGCAACTTCTCCTGTAGTTGTCAGAGAAATCAGCTTTGTCATTGCTCTCAGTGGGTGTTTGTTAATTTCCTATGGCTTGCCACTATGCTCCTCATCCTCAAAGCCTTTGTCTCCTTTGCAAAACTTTTTGAACCACCATGGCACTGTACATTCATTAGAAGTTCCTGAGCCACATTCATTGCTGATGTTGTTGGTCTCTGCTGTTTTGTGACCCATTTTGAATTTGAATAAATAAATCACTTGAATTTGTTTTTTTGTCTCACATCAATTCCATAGTCAGAAATAAATGTAAAATAAACAGAAAGTAATAAGTTATTAGCAAAAACGCGAAGCAAGAAATGTGCATTAAAGTGAAATGTAAAAAAAGATATGTAACACAACCACATTTATTTAAGAATGTATTCCAGAATCAAATGGCAAATTTCAACAATGCAAAAACTGCAATTACTTTTGCACCAACCCAGGACCTCACCAATTTACAGGGCTTTATGCCACCATTGTGCATTTTGGTTTTTTACTCATGGGCAAAGAATATTCAAGGGGACCAGAGGTTTGTTCATACAGGATGTAATACATACCCTTATGGATAATCCAAAGAAGTCATGTTTCAAGGAATATTGTTCAACAACATTTAAACTATTTTCTAAAAAACCCCAAATTCCTGACTCCCTCATGTACTGATAGTCTTGTCACTTTGTTGTTTGGCCTGGGTGAAGTTCTGCCTGTTTGTTGTTCTGCCTGGGTGAAGTTCCAGGCAGAAAGCAGCTCAGGGACTTTATCTAATAAACACTGGACCACCTGGTTCTCATCAATGGCCGAATGTGCAGGCATTTCCCCTGTGGGAAATACTTTTACTCCAAAATAAATAATATGAACCTAAGAACATTTCTAAGGATAAAAACAGCAGCAGAAAAATACATAGGCTGTGTTTTGGATTAAGCTGTCCATACACACACACACACACACACACACACACACACACACACACACATATATATATATGTAAATGTATACTTGTAATTTCATATGTAATATGATATATATGATATAATATATGATAACTATAAAAGGATGATAGGGTAATATATAAATCTATCTGGTTATAAAGTTTCTATATTTGACATTAAGTGACACATTATTAACTCTACATAATTATAATTTTTCAAGTAACCACATTTTATGCAAGTAAGTACAGTTTAAAGGCCAACAGAAACATTAAAATGGGATATCCTCTATTCACTTCACCAAAACCAAAACAACAACAACAACGGAACAACAACAAAAAACAACCCTCCCAAAATCCTAGTTAATCCAAATAAGACAGGGAAGGAAAAAAATGGTAGAAACATCAAACTAGTAGTAGAATGGCAAAACTAAATGCAGCTATGTCAAAAATTACATCAACTGTTAATAGAAGTTGAGGAGCAATACCTTGAATAGGCAAAAATGTAAGACTTGATTAAAAACAATTTTCAACTACATGATGTTAATAAGAGAGACACATCAATGGAAAGGTACAATTATATTGAATGTAAAATGATGAAAAAGAACATGTTATGCAAACAGTAAGCATACGAAGGCTGAAATTACTATATTAACATTAGATAAAGTACACTTCTAAGCAAGGAGTATTATCAAAGATAGAAATGAACATTTATCAACAATTATAGTGGCAGTGCCCAGAAATACTATTTCTTTGTCCTTCTCACCACATACACACATAGGAGGTCACAGAATTAAGTTGATGCGCTTATCCTACAAGAAGTGTGATATAAATTGTTGCTCAATATTACTGTGGTCAACTTTGAAATTCTCCTCTTGGGAATCAATGTCTCAAACTTTGTGACAGTTCTGATGGGGATTCTAGAAAGAGAGTTTCAAAATTGCTTTTGAGGGTGGATGAGGTGCTGGCATCCGTGCACATCTTCCCAAGGGGAATATTTCAAACGTGACCATACTGATGTTCAGCAACAAGGTATGTAACATTTTCTCTAAGTTGAATTGAGAAATTTAATTGTCCAACCTTTTATAACCTCTAGTTCAGGCTGTAGATTAACATTCAGACTGTGTATTTCCCAATAGATAAAAAAAATCTTATGATATAAATTCATAAAATTATGCTGATGCTTAAAATTCCACAGTGTTGGCATCCTTGTATTCTAAAAGAGAAAATTCTCAAAGCAAATCTGAGTTTTTATGCCTTTATCAAGTATCTCTCAGTAGCGGGCAGATGCTTATCCACTGATTAGTCTTCTTTTTCCCCTCAGACCAAAGAGCAAAATATCACAGGAATTTCATAGCAATTTTCTATAACAAAGGTTGTTTTAATGAAAACCTTTTGCACAATTCATGCAGAGAAACCTTAAGAAATGAAGATGGACTTCCTGAAATTGGTATGATCTTCCCCAGAAATGTATTTCTATGCTCAGATTATGCATCTGAGAAAATCAGTGTTTTGCAGCCAATGTTATCACTTGCTATTATGAAATCTTCATTCTGTACTTAGATTTAGATATTGTAGAGAATGGTAAGAAAATTTACTTGCTCTCTTTCAAGAAAACTATTCAAATACATAAATGAGATACATTATCATCATGAAGGAAGGTCAATTTTGCATGTAATTCCACATACCCTTTCTCAGCCATTTTTTTTTTTTTTTTTTTTTTTTTAGCAAAGATCAAAAAGAAGAAAAACAGATTGAAGGTTGAGGAAATCCCTTTGCATTGAATGTCCTATGAGATCTAGAGTTCATTCTATGTGATGCTCAACAAAGCCCAAAGTCAAAGATCTTGTCTATGGGAAGATTTTAAATTTTATTACTGCTAGGGGTTCTCCTTTCAGACAACCTACTTTAAAATTACTAGAAGAAGGTCATTGGGCATTGACAAATGAGATAAGTAAGTCAGATGATCCTGACTTGGTGCCAGGGTTTAAAACTGTTTGAGCTGGAAATATGTGATTCAACTGAATTTTATTTACTTACATGTGTATGAGTTCCAGTAACTTTGCAGTAAGTTTTATGCTTTCTTTTCTCTAACATTAACATGATTCATATTATTTAAAGCAGCAGGTGTTCCTGCATTGTTTGTGCAAGTGACTGGGGTTAAATAGTAGGAGTAGGTGAAGGTTGGGTAGGGACGGCCAGCATTGCTCAGCCTTCCTGTACTCCTCCTTGAGAAGTGAAGCCTAGTGACAGTTCACAGCTATTCTCCTTTCCTCAAAAGAAAAAACAGAGGATGTGTTAGCCTTCAGTACTGCTGCCCTGGGATCTTGCCTATTTTAAAGATTTAGATTTATCAACTGGGGGTAGGGAGAATTTGCTGCCATCTACTTGCACTAGCAAAATTCTCCTTATGTATTTAAGATGGTTGTTTTTCAACAATCCACAAACAGGAAAGCCATAGCTAACACCTTGTTCAATGTAACATAAATAACTGCAGATGCTGCAAACCTCTCAATGAATGATAGGGGAATATTTGCAACCTTAATCAAAATACATCAGAGAAAGATTAAGTCTCCAGTCTTCCAGTTTCTCACTGCTCTGCAAGGTGGCTGGAACAGATTTTCGTAATCTGCAAAGAGCCCGCTGCTAAACCTGCTGAAATGAAGTTTCTAAGACTGTGGAATGAAGTCTGAGATAGTGTGATATGTTTCAGCTTGTGTGGAAAGAACTGTTAAATCTAAATCCTATCTAAACTAAACCTTTTAAATTCACTCACCTAAATGTGAGACTCTTTAGTTATTTCATTTCTCTGATCCCTCTGTGCAACGGTAGTTTAGAAGTATTTACAATTGACTTCTTTCTGGATTTATTGTGATTTGTGGCGCATAGAACAGAAAACACTGACTAAAGCTTAACTACGTGCCAGTTGGCTAGTAGACATTTTGACTTTTTAATAACCTACGCAGATGTACACTCAGGTGAAATGAGACCTCATAAACACCATTTAGATAAAAATGCATTCATTTTATGCATACCTGAGTAAAGCTTCCCACAGTGATCCATTAAATGGCTTAAATGTTTAGCTTTTTGTAGAACATAAGATAATGTTTTGCTTTCAAAATGAGATACATTTCTTTTGTTTATGTTGTGGGAACTGAACGTATTTCTGGATCAATTATTTACGAAGCCATTTATGAGTCGGATTTGTGAATTTCAAAGCAAAGACATAGAAAATATAACTCTATCAATTATTTTATGATATTCTGATGTGTTCACAAGAGGAATATTATGATTCCAGGCATGTTGTTTTCCTATTTATGATACTCTTCAATATTATGAAAGAAGAGGTAAACTCACTATCAAAAAGGAACTGAAATTTCATTTTCTTTTAGGGGAACACCCATAGTTCTTTTTATATCACATATCATTTTGCACAATTAACAATGGTTTGGCCTGTTATAATGTTTAGCTGAGAATGAAATATGGTGTTTGGAATGTTATTGCTCAATATTTCCTGAGTTTCAAAAAAATGTGTTTCTAATTTTATAGCAACCAAATGATTCAGCTTTATTTAGTGATTATTTTCATTCCAAATGTTGCAAAATCTTTGGCAAGTTTATTTTGTTTTCCAATTTATAAATGTGGATCTGGAGATGATTTATTTTTGTGTTTTGTGTGGTTCAAACAAAGCTTACAAACAATTTATAATCACTGATACAGCTATAAATAGATCATTAGAGTCAATTGTATTTATTAAAATCAAAGGCTTTGGATACAGGATTCTGACATTTTTTATTAATGGAAAGAATATCTATTTATATGTATGATCACCTGTATTTAATGAAAATAATAAATCACTTTATATGGAGTTGAGTCAATACTTGATATGAGAAAAAAAGTTACTAATCAGTATAAATGGGTGTTGATTATATATCTATATAATTATTATTATTATTATTTAGAAGATTGAAGGTTTCTAGCAACCCTGCACTGAGCAAGCCTATTGGTACCATTTTTTCCCAAGACCATGTGGTCACTTGTATCTCTGTGTCAGTATTTTTTAGCAATGAAGTACTTTTAAATTAAGGTATGTACATTGTTTTTTAAGACATCCTACAACTGCACACTTAGACTAAAGAATAGCATACACATAATTTTTCTATGCACTAGGAAACAAAACATATGTGTGACTTGCATTATTGCAATACTCACTTCATTGTAGTGTCCTGGAACCAGACCCTCAAAATCTCCAAGCTATGCTATATGCATCTGAATCAGAGAACAGAGTGGCAGGTAAAGACGCCTTCATATTCTTTATATTTCCAAAGAAGAGATATACATGAAAAATGAAAAATCTTAACATGACTGAACTGTATCTGTCCCCTGCTTTAGAGATTGATTTCTTCCTTTTTCCTCCATCTATTCAGTGCTTTGTCCAATACTAACTTTTTATATGAAAAAAATGATAAAAGTAAGATACCAGGGGTTAAAACTCTAGGGGTCCTGGTCATGCATGATTAGAACTATGATGACTTTTTTTTTTTTTAATTTTTTTTTTGCAGTTTTTGGCCAGGGCTGGGTTTGAACCCACCACCTCTGGCATATGGGGCTGGCGCCCTACTCCTTTGAGCCAGAGCTGCCGCCCTCTATGATGACTTTTTTTGGTGACATAGAACCATATAAATAACTAATGTACCAAAGATAGATTTGGTACCTTACCAGAATATTTTGTTCACTAAAAATAGCCTAGTCAGCTCAATATCCTACTACCTACTCCATATTGTCAACTAAAAGGGTAACTGATAGAATTCTGTTTAAGAAATACTTTTATCTGTAGCTTTTATATATACCAACAACAACCAAGCCGAGCAAACAGTCAAGGACTCTATTCCTTTCACAGTAGTGCCAAAGAAGATGAAATATTTGGGAGTATACCTAACAAAGAACGTGAAAGATCTCTACAAAGAGAACTAT
>CAUYPK010055140.1:0-32869 GCA_963574355.1 Loris lydekkerianus
TCAAAAGATGCCAAAAGGCAAAATGGTACACAGGCTTCCTACTAGGTAGACATCAGAGGGCTGGTGAATTAAAAACTTACTTTTTCTGTCATACTTAAAGACCTGGAAAAATTAGTACTTCGTTTTATATGGAAACAGAAAAAACCTCGAATAGCCAAGACATTACTCAGAAATAAAAACAAATCAGGAGGAATCATGCTTCCAGAGTTCAGACTATACTATAAATCAATAGTGATCAAAACAGTGTGGTACTGGCACAAAAATAGAGAGGTAGATGTATGGAACAGAATTGAAGACCAAGAGGTGAACCCAGACACTTATCATCATTTGATTTCTGATAAGCCTATCAAAAATATAAATTGGGGGAAAGATTCCCTATTCAATAAATGGTGTTAGGTGAATTGACTGGTGACCTGTAAAAGACTGAAACTGGACCCACAGTTTTCTCCTCTAACAAATTTGACTCTCACTGGTTAAAGGACTTAAACTTAAGACATGAAACTATAAAAATTTTTAGAGAGAGTGCAGGGGAAACGCTTGAAAAAAATTGGCCTGGAAGAAAAAATTGGTCTGATAGAACACTTTATGAGGAGGACACTCTGGGCAATTGAAGCAACATCAAAAATACATTACTGGCATCTGATCAAATTTAAAAGCTTCTGCACTGCCAAGAACACACCAAGTAAAGCAAACAGACAGCCCTCAGAATGAGAGAGGATTTTTGCAAGTTATATTTCCAACAAAGGTCTAATAACCAGAGTCCACAGAGAACTCAAACTTATCACTATGAAAAAAATAAGTGATCCCATTTCATTGCAGGCAAGAGAAATGAACAGAAGCTTCTTTGAAGAATACAGTCACATGGTCTACAGACACTGAAAAAATGCTCATCATCTTTAATTATAAGAGAAATGTAAAGCAAAACTACTCTGAGATACCATCTAACTCCAGTAAGTAGCCCATATTACAAAATCCCCAAACTACAGATGTTGGCGTGGATGTGGAGAAGAGGGAACACTTCTGCACTGCTGGTGGGAATGCAAGCTAGTACATTCCTTTTGGAAGTAAGTTTGGAAAACACTCAGGGATCTAAATGTAGACTTGCCATTTGATCCTGCAATTCCTCTTCTAGGTATATATTCAAAGGACCAAAAATCATTTGGCAATAAAGATATTTGCACCAGATTGTTCATTGCAGCTCAATTCATAATTGCCAAGGCATGGAAGAAGCCCAAGTGACCATCGACCCATGAATGGATTAATAAATTGTGGTATATGTATACCATGGAATACTATACAGCATTAAAAAAATGAAGACTTTACCTCTTTTATGTTTACATGGATGGAGCTGGAAAATATTCTTCTTAGTAAAGTATCTCAGGAATGGGAAAAAAAATATCCAATGTACTCACTACTACTGTGAAACCAATTTATAATCACTCACACTTACATATGAAAAATGAAATACAACTTTAGCCTAGGATGAAGGAGGGGAGGGGAGGGAGAAGGGAGGGGAGGGGGGTAGGTTGACAGAGGGAGGGATAGTAGGGGGACCACACCTATGGAGCACATTGCAAGTACAAGTTGGATCTATTAGGTGTAAAACACAAATGTCTTAATGCTGTAATTGGGTAAATGAGGTGAAAGCTATGTTGATAAGTAGGATGCAATCCCTCCAATTTGTACAAATAATCAACACATCAAATCCCATAATGGCATAAATGTATTTATGATCTATGTATAAATGACTTAATAAAAAATAAAAATAAATAAATAAAAACTTAGTTTTGAGTAAGCACACATCATGTCCCAATAATTTCAAGTAACAGTAACTCAATTTGTCTAAAACGGTACAGTTGGTCCTCCACATCTGTGGGTTACATATCTGTGGATTCAACTGATAATGGATAGAGAATATTTGAAAAAAAAATTGCATCTGAACAACATGGTCATTATCATTACTCCTAAACAGTGTGGTGTAACAACTATTTATGTGACATTTACATTGCATTAGGCATTATAAATCTAGAGGTTATTTAAAGCATGCAGGAGGATGAACATAGGTTATATACAAATATTAATCTATTTCATATCAGGGACTTAAGCACCAATGGATTTTGGCATCCCAGGGAAGTCTTCAAACTAATTCCCCATGGATAATGATGGATGGCTGTATGTGAAAGGGAGCGACATAAAATTGGATGCATATTATTAACATGTTTAGATGACTTCTATCCTCCTCCCATTCAGAGATTATCATATTATTCTGTCATTAAGTGAGGACTAAATATGTGATTGAAATTTAACAAACTCCATTAAACTAGATTACCTTCTCCCGAACTTCATCAGAGGCTTCATGATTGGCATCCAGAAGGGCTTGACCAGTCTCATCAGCAGATTGAAATCGGTCATCATAAGAGTCAATCTCGTGCTGTTGGCCATAAGACACATTTCAAAAAAAATGGCAAGAAATCTTTTGGCCTTCCTGGCATGGAATCGATCCTCACCCCCTGGTCCTGCGGGGGGGCTGTTCCTTTCTACCTTGTGCTGCTGATGCCTGTCCAGCAGGACCTCCCCTCCAGCCACATCTGTGGGCAGCTCATCGGCATTGATCAGATCAGTCTTCTCCTTCATCCAGCCCAAGAGCTCATCAAAATCAGATGAGAACCGCTGGTACCTGTGTGAAAAGGAAGGTAAAGGTCTCTGAACAAAGAGGTGGGGCTGAGTTGAACTAAGATGTGCTCCTCGCCCTAATCCTAGCCCTCCCTACACCCTAGTACTTCCTGTCACTCACAGTCTGGGTCCTCTAGTGGTGCAGGTTGTAAGCCTTCCACACCAGGTTGTATATTCCTAGGGTAGGTGTGTCATGGTGTGATGTGACACATGGGAATTACTTCTCCATCACTACAAGGTCATACCTACCACACAGGTATTCGAAATGAAATAAAGTACTCATAGCAGCCAGTAAATAAATACACGTCGTGTAAGTAACAGGAAGCGCCCTGTGGGGATGGGGGACTAGAATTAGGGTTAGGATTCCTCATGTGTATCAGCTCACCTTAAATCCTGTTATTAATAATGAAAAACAAAAATTGAAAAAATGTTTACCTATTCCAAAAAATTAAATGCACACGATTTGATTTTTAAATCATAGCTATAAAGTAAACAGTAGCTTCTGGTTAAAGACTAATCACAAAAATTAACTACTGAAATTGTTTTTTAATTAACTTTTAACCCACATTCATCAAATAATAATGGAGTTGTTCTGATGCTCTTCAGTTTAAAAATTAATTTCAGCTCCTTAACTAGAACCAGGATTTTGAGATGTTGCTTCTGCTGCTTGTCCAGCATTATGAACCTTTCTACAGCAACATGAGAATATGCAAGCAGGGAAGACAGGTGGATGGGGGTGAGTGGAGGTGTCATGCTGAGCATAGCATACCCCCTATCTATGGGGCATGCGCCCCAACACCCCCAGTGGAAGCGCGACTCTTAGTATAGTATTGAACCCTGTCTTACATATACTATGTTTATGTACTTATGACAAAGTTTGACAGCACAGTAAGAAATTAACAGCATTAACCAATAATAAATAGAACAATAATAAAATAGAACAATTAAGTAAAGTTAAGTATTATTTGAAAACAAGCATTGCTACATCACAACGGTGGATTTGGTGATTGACTAATGGGCGGGTGAGATGCAGCACAACAGCGAAAGAGTTCATCATGCTATTTAAAATGGTGCACAATTTAAAGATCATGAATTGTTCATTTCTGGAATTTTCCATTTACTATTTTCAGACTGAAGTTGACCTTGGGCAACTAAAACCATGGATAAGAGGGGACTGCTGTGTTGTATCAGTCTGCAAAACACTTCCTTAGGAAAACTGAATCGTTTGCCTCTACTGAGGAGGCAGTGGAGAGGATCCCCTCGCTATCTCATTATACTCCCTTCACTATTATTTCTGCTTTTCATGTTAATACCTGCACCCTGTAGATAAGACAGAGCCCTATGGAGGAGGAAATTCCCACCAATAAGAAGCCTGCAGTTTGGCATATCTGCTGGTAGCCAAGGCCCGGATGCGCTCCCAGTTGGAGACCAGATCTTCTTTCATCTGCTGGATCTCAGGTGCATCTGAAGGATGGGAAAGCTTAAGCTTGTCTGCTTTGGCACATAGCTCCTTCACCTTTGGGATGAAAAAGAAACCTAGTAGGAAATTCAAGCACTCTGACTCCTTTTGGCAAAGATTTGTGAAAGAAATATAGGAAAACAATCACATGACTAATGATAACTTATAAATATGTTTATATTGATGTATTTATATTAATATATACATACTATTACACTCCATTAATAATTACATTTTATGGAGTGCGTTTTAATCTCTCATTGTGCTAAGCACTTTACATGTATTTTCTTATTGTAGATTCTTCCTTTAATAATAGTATGAGGTAGTAATTATTCTTATTTCTCTTTTATATGAAAACTAAGAGGTAAAGTATTTATTTGCTCAAAGTCATTCAACTAGCAAGTGTCATAGCAAGGATTTGACCTAAGTTGTTCCTTCACCATCTCAATACCATTTCCCTAATTATTACTGTGAGAGTCAGAAAGACATTTCTACCAACGAGACTAAGAAAATTCAAGGAATAGCAGACTATTTTAGGCACAGTCCCTGAGTAGTAGAGTTATTAGGGCAAAGTGTGGATATAGGTGACTTTCCACATGTTAATACCCCTTTCATAATACTCCACTATAATTGGACCTTATCTAGGGTGTGGGATTTCATTACTTTATTCACTAAATTATGGATTTTATCATACATCATTAGGGAAAAAGACCAAAAACTAAAACAAAAATGAGGAAGAATGAAAGAAGTAGAAAGGTGGAAGTTTGCAGAGACTGTGTATGGGGACAGGGCTGTAATTTAAGCACAGTGAGCATCGGTCTTTCTGTGGGCTGACTCCACTGTGGGCATGTGAGAGTGACTGTTCTCAGTTATAGCTGAAGTTGAGAGGGAGGAAGGAAAGGGTGGGAACCATTCAAGAAATTAGGCCTGTTCCAAGCTCTGGTGTGCCTGGGCCCACTCCCTCTAACATTGAAAAGGGGAATCTAAAGGTGGGTTTGGCTGTAAATGTCTTGGAATTTATTACAAAAGGAAAAGAAGAAAATACTTTTCTGATCTCCTGAGAGCAGAAGGAAAAGAAACAGGATTCAACTGCGACAAAAGAAAGCATTAGTAGATGAAAGGAAAGACTCTCTGGCCGTAGGATAAACTTTACTGGGTGAGACTAGGGAACCATCAGTGGAGGTATCCATTTTTTGTTTTTAAATCATGAAATAGATCAGAAAAATATCATAGAATACAAGTCATGTATGTATAATTTGAATAAAGATAATTAAATAAAAATAAGGAGTATCCAGTATCTACGTGTGAGTTAGGAACCAGAATAAAGAAGTATATATTTCAGTGCCACAGAATTTCTCTTTCATTGAAAAGAGATGTTTATATTTATATTTATTTTTTTATTTCAAATTAACATGAGGGTACAAACTTTTCGATTACATTGTTCTGACTTCCAAGGTAAAGTTCCAGTTGTAAGAGAACCCCTCACCCAGGGGGCGTAGAATACACACATGCATTGTGGCCACTGGGTGAGATCCCACTAAATGCCCTCCCTCCTTCTGTTGATGAAAAAGAATTTTTTGTTCCCCCTGGAGGCATGGTGCTAGGCAAGACGACCACCACATGCTTCTCCTATCTCCAGGGCAGCCATTCCTCTGACAATGGCTTACCTTGTCGTTCATGACTGCAAGGTTCCTCTCAAGTCCCTTGTGGCTGTGAAACAGTGCCTCAGAGCTAACAAGATCCTGACCATAATCCTCAGAGGTGAGTAGAGGCTCCTTCTCCTTGATCCATTGGATGGCTTCAGTCACATCCCTGTCAGACATTGGCAAGAGTTCCAACCAAAGAAGAAGATGGCAGGCCGTGAGGGGGAACAGAGTAACAGAGCACATGGCAAGGACCCCCCTAGGTTCACCCTAGAGCCTTTACATTGCCTTCCTACATACTTGCAAAAAGTAACAGAATATGTTCTTGCTTACTAGTTAGTTTCATTGAGATATTAGGAACGTGGACCTCCTGGAGACACTTAGCATATCTGGGTCAGCTCTCTACAAGGGCTATTCTTCTTCCCAAACCCACCTTCCACCACACTCTAGTTCTCAGTCTGCTTTTCTCGCCTCTGCAGAGCTTCCACAGCTGAATCACCAGGGCAGTGCTGTCTTTGAATTGCTTTGGGTTCCAATCTTCACAGTATTGCCTTGTCTACCTTCTACCTTGCTGTCTCAGAGGCAAGCACTTTGGCTGACCACTAATTGCTAGCAAGAGTATAAATAAGCTAATACAAATAACAAAAATAATGCTATTTTAAAGTTTTCTGGAAAGGAATGGCCAGATTCATACCGTTTGAACCGCTGGAGGTCTGCAGCCTCGGACAGGGTTCTCCGTCTCTGCAGAGCCAGCCCGTGAAGACGCTCCCAGGCAGTGTTCACGTCATCCTGCTTAGACTTAATCAAGGGCATCTGAGGATGGTTCTCCTGGGGGAGAAAACCAACAGTGCAGTTACAAAAAGATGAGGCTAAATAAAAATCATTTAAGCACTTTTCATTTTACACTGGTTCGTCCTTTGATAGAAATGGAAACTGACCATTATAGCTAGACATTGAAAACCACTGTCTGCCTGCACCCTACCTCTCACCTGAAGCACATCACCAAAACTTAGAAAGCCAGCAGGCCAGATATGGTTTCCAGTGCCCACACCCCTGGACCATCCCCCAAACACAGGCTGCCCACAGCCCTGGACCAGCATATTAGCACAGGCTGCTAATGTTGTTTTCAGGGCTCTACCTGGTTGCTCTCTGCAAATCCTCTGAAATTCCTGGTAACCACCAAGAAGAGAAAAATTCCCTTTCTGAAATATGAGTTAATTTTCCCAAACTCTAGTACTGTGATTCTTCACTTTTTTGTGTTCCTAACACCTCTGAGAATCCAAAGAAAGTTATTTTTCTCTTCCCAGAATTAGAGACACATACTTACACATACAATTTTGCCGAAAATTCTAGGCATTTTTGCAAGCCATCAGAAGAGATATGTGAATACTAGATTAAGCTGGTAACATCAGCCTGTTTTGATACTTGGCAATTTTGAAGAGCTCTCAAAAGCCCATCTCCCTATTCTTCCTGTCCTCAGATCTTCCCATTTCCATTCCTATTCCCAGGCCTTTCAGACAGAATTTTCTACTTTCTCCTTCTTAAGTGTGCGGTTCTTTCTGCTATGGCGGTGTAGGCCATCCTCCAAAAAAACAGAAGAAATACTCTGTGTTGGATTCTTTCTGTGTAGATTACAGAAAAAAAGACCATGCCATTTTGCCACTTCTCCCTTCACGAGGTGAAATCGGTCTCCTCAAACCCTGGATCTGGAATGGCCTTTGCCTTCTGTGCCAAGAAAATGTGCCAGAAGTGGCTTCCTGGGGGCTCCAGCACCTAGGCCTTAGGAAGGCTCAGAACACCAGCTTGTAAAGAAGCACGGTCTACTGGATGGGGAGAAACTGCACAGAGGAAGCTTTCATCATCCTAATCAGGGCTCCTGACATAGAAGGAAGCCCCAGTTTTATCCTCAACTCTAGCTGAGGTACCTAATAACTTCAGCCACATGGGAACACCAGAAGAACACCCCAGCTGGGCAGCTCAAACGTGCAACTCACTGAATTAGAAGCAGGTATGATGTTGTTGGAAAGTAGTAGATAACAACAAAAGAAAAAGTGGTCGAGGAAGAAAATGTAGGGACCATAGGAAATACAGACTAAAATAATTAGGAAAACATTAAGTAATTTTTCTTACTCAGCATTCATTCATCCTAAAATATTGGTCCTATCAATACAGAATGATCATTCTCACTATAGACCTGCAATCATAATAAAACCATAAATGGAAAAGCACAATATAGCCAAATACCGGAGTCTATTTATTTTATATATGCATTTTGTATAAGTACATATATATGTGTATATATGTGTATATATGTGTATACATATATATCTGTATATATACAAACATGCACTAAGGATGACAAAAATTGCATACATATTTTAAGAAAGAAAGAATCTGCATTTAAATTGCAATATTCAATATATACTGATAACAAAAGATGAATACAAGTCATGTTTGAACACCTCTTATAATTGCAGAAGTCAAGCATCTCTTGAGTATTGCAACTGGCCTCCTCGTTTTCCTGATACACTTGGGTTATTTATTCCCACACTGAGTCTTTGCTCAGGGATTACAAATGTCTTTAAATATTTTCTGAAGTAAATGAAAGTAATTCTACCTCCTTTTCCCTTCTCCCCCCACCAAAATAATCATGTATAATGATATTATGTATATATGATAACCCAACATTATTTTATATTCTTTGCTACTTTAATCTTGCTCCTTTTTATGAAGAAATTGCCCCATAAATACTAATACTTCCTGATACAAAAGCTTTATTTTTGCTCATTGTGGATGTCATTCCTCTGCGCGCGTGCACACACACACGTGCAGACTGACCACAAGTGGATCCAGAGGAATCCACTGGATTTCCTCCATTGGGAGGAAACTTCTCAGGCCATGTTCTTCATGTTCTTTCAGTGTCCCATCTCCCTCATATCCCATCTACTAATAGAAGTTCTCATTAAGGATGGGAATGCCCTCCCTGCAATGACTCTTTTGCTCCCACCTTACCTTGACACACTCATTGGCATATTGGTTCACTCCATCCACTCTCCCCTTTCGAGCTGCCAGATCCACTTGGAACTCTTCAAACTTCTTATGCAGAATTTCTGTGCGTTCCCAGTCCTCACCAAGCTCCACTGAAGTGACTATAGCTTCCTGTAGACACAGACAAGTTCATCAAATCACCAGCAATTATTTAAGCATTCTACAGATCAAAAGCCTCCAAGGCCCTTCTTGCATTCCCAGGACAACTCAGATGAAAACACTAGGAGATCCCTTCTGGAAAGAGCCAGAACTAGGAATGTATTTTCTGAAGGTAGCTCCTTGGCCCACGGAGGAGTATTTTTTGAGGGAATCATTTAGCCAGATTGGGGTCATTGTTGGCCAAAGTCCCTGGAATAATATGGAGAATAAATTCATCTTATTCCTATTTAATGCAAAGTACAAAGTATCTATAAAATCATTGCACTAAGTACTTGCTTGTGTAAATCTTCATTCCTAATGCTTGGATTATTCTTTAAGTATTTTGAAAAATAAAACCTCCCATAGTTAGTAGGCACTGAGAGATAAGAGATTATGGAAAGTTCTGTCAACACTCTCCGTCAAGGACCAAAGGAAGAGCAAAACCATAGGAGAAGCAGTTAAAGATCATGGAGATAGAAGGAGGGTAAACCTGGATCATCTTCCAAGGCAATATCTTCATGTAAGTCTGGTCTTCTCCATATTCAGATCCGTACATTTAGACCTGCCCTCCACAACAGACATCTCTGGAGTAGCCCTACATCTTTGCCAAAATTCCTCCTTCTTCCAAGGAATAAAGTCCAGGAGCAGACATTGATTTTTTTATGTGTAGTCTGCAATAAGGTGCCATGTAGAGCCCAGCACAGAGAGGAGGGAGGTCCCATGTGCTTACTGTTGAGTCCTATACCTTGTCTCCGATCCACTCTAAGATGTCAGCACACTCCTGTAAGTACTGCTGGAGCTTCAGGGCCTGCAGCAGCCGGGTGCCCTTCTCCTGAGTCAGCTCCACCAGCAGGTCCCACAGGCGACGCAGTTCCTCCAGATGGGCCTATTGGAAAAGAGGCAGAAGCACTCAGGGGCTGTGGATCAGGGACAAACTCAGAGAATTGTGCAGAAAGGGACATGTATACAAATTCTACTCTAATTGATGAATACATCCATTGCTCTATAAATATTTAAAGGAAGAAATAGGATATATAATAGAAATAGTTAGTAAACCATGACAAATGTGAACTTCCATAAAATAAAATTTTGGAAAAATCCCTTGGAGTTTTAGAAAATGGAATAATTACAAACAATATAATGGAAAGAAGAATCAGACAAAAGCTTGATAACTAGGATTCGTAGACAACTCAAATTAATCTACATGAAAAAAGCCAACAATCCCATATATCAATGGGCAAGAGACATGAATAGAACCTTCTCTAAAGATGACAGACGAATGGCTAATAAACATATGAAAAAATGCTCATCATTCCTATTTATTAGAGAAATGCAAATCAAAACCACCCTGAGATACCATCTAACCCCAGCAAGAATGGCCCACATCACAAAATCTCAAAACTGCAGATGCTGGCGCGGATGTGGAGAGAAGGGAACACTTTTACACTGCTGGTGGGACTGCAAACTAATACAACCTTTTTGGAAGGAAGTATGGAGAACTCTCAAAGCACTCAAGCTAGACCTCCCCTTTGATTCTGCAATCCCATTACCGGGCATCTACCCAGAAGGAAAAAAAATCCTTTTATCATAAGGACACTTGCACTAGCCTGTTTATTGCAGCTTAATTTACATTTCCAAAATGCGGAAACAGCCTAAATGCCCATCAACCTGGGAATGGATTAACAAGCTGTTATATGTACACTATGGAATACTATTCAACCATTAAAAAATTGGAGACTTTACAGCCTTTGTATTAACCTGTATTTAGTGGAACACATTATTCTTAGTAAAGCATCACAAGAATGGAGAAGCATGAATTCTATATACTCAATTTTGATATGAGGACAATGACAATTAAGGACATGGTGGGGGAAGGGGAGAGCAGAGACAGAAAGGAGGGAGGGAGGGGTGGGGAAAGGAAAAGCAGAGAGAGGGAAGGAGGGAGGGGGTGGGGCCTCGGTGTGTGCCACACCTTTTGGGGGCAAGACACAATTGTAAGAGGGACTTTACCTAACAAATGCAATCAGTGTAACCTGGTTTCTTATACCCTCAATGAATTCCCAACAATTAAAAAAAAAAAAGTTACAGAGTATGCTGGGGGAAAAAAAAAATCAGCGAGAAGACTGATTCTTACTGATTTCAGAGACATTTTTATTTATTAAACATGCTGTAAAACAGAAAACAAAAGATCTAGGTAGCTAGTCTCTTGGCCACTAGCAATGGATGCTGCCACTGCTATCCTGGGGTCTGGAGGAGAAACTCAAGGAAAGAAGAGAGGGGCCAGCTCTTGGCCAAGTGTCTGCTGGTTACGGGCGGAGGAAGGACTCATCAAAGTGGACAGGTACGCCATTTTCACAGGCAACAACGATGAATCTGACTCCTGTTGTGGCTCGGTATCGACATGGTGGCTGGGAGGATCCCCCTACGTGTCTGCAAGTGGTGATCTGGAAAGGATACCTGCTCATTCTTAAGTTTTCTATGTGAGGGTTTCCATTCTTATTTCCACAGATGGCCTTGATGCTGCTCTTGCTTCCATGAATAAAGGTGTTGGTGTCTTTGCAGGTCAGACCTCGTCTCTCCATAATTTTGTCACAGTATCTGCCATCCCGGCCCTTTGGTGTGGCATCATAGTGCTGGGCTAGGAACTGTTTGTACTTGGACTCTTCCAGAGCCAGGGTCAGTGGGGTCAGACCCAGACCCAGCATGAAGACCAACAACAAGGGACCCAGGCCCGCTGCCATCTCTTCTCACAGAGGCTCCTGCCAAGGGCAAAAGGAGGTGTGGTAGGAGCATAGAATAGCATTGCCAGGTTAGGCTGGAAGGGAAGGGACTTTTCTCTCTGACAGGGCGGCATGAATCTGGCCTCTTCAGTGATCAAATTACCACTTTTCATTTCCCTTCCTTATTAACCTCACACTTCTTATCAATCCCCTTCCTTCCTTCCTTCCTTTCTTTTCTTTTTTTTTTTTTTTTGGAGACAGGGTCTTATTCTGTAGCCCAGACTAGAGTGCAGTGACACAGTCATAGTTCACTGCAACCTCAAACCCCTGAGCTCAAGCAATGCTCCTGCTTCAGCCTCTAGAGCAGCTAGGACTACAGGTGCACAACACCACACTTGGCTAAACAAAAATTTTTTTGTAGAAATAAAGTCTCACTGCATTTATATTGCCTAGGCTGGTCTCAAATTCCTGGGCTCAAGTGATCCTCAACCACCCAAAGTGCAGGGATTACAGGTGTGAACCATCATGCCTGACCTCAATCTGCCCCTTTGGAAAGTCTATTTATTAGTTTCCTGATCACAACTTCCAGCCCCAACCATTCTTTCCTATGGATCACTGAGTATTTATCTTTCTGTTGGTCATAGCATTATAAAATCCATTTGCATTCTTCAATTCATTTATTAGGCAATTTAATAACAAGCATTACATAAACCCCTGCTGGTACCAGAGACTAGGTGCTAGGCCCTGAAAGACCATTAAGGCACACCAAATGCCTCCCTAAAAGGAGATGTGGCATCCATGGGGAAGGGATGGGAACTCCAACTTACTGGGATAGTAATATTGGAGGTAAAAGCTAGGAAGAGAAACTTTCTGGGAACCCTAAACCCAGGGAAGGGTCAGTCAGAGGGACTGTTTAAGACAGAATTCTGCATAGTCAAATTAGCTCACTGTGAGGAGAGCAGTTGAGAGTAGCTTCACTTGTTATGCCCCAACTCCATCTTGCTAAGGGCTTTCAACACTCTCCCTTTAAGACAGGAAGCTCAGCTGAAAGAGTTTAGTTTAACTGCAAAGCCCCAGCTTCCCCTTGTAAGGACTCCCCTTACCAGGTGTTGGCTCTTGTCAAATTCAGCTTGCATTAAGGATTCCACCTCCCCTACCAAAAGCCCCTTATAAAAGGTTTCCATCCCTGCTTCTATGGCTTGAGGCTTCTATGGCTTCTGAGGCGTGAGCCTGCTTTTGGCCTGGCTCATCAATAAAGGAACCTTGCTTCATTTGGACTCAGTGTGCTGGCATTCCTCTATTCCACTCGCTTTGGGTACCTAACATTTGGAGGCCCCAGGGAGATTCATCAGCTAGAGGGTTGGCCTCCCTGTGTAGCCCCCTAGAGAGGACAGGAATTATAGGAGAGGTGCCCCATGGGGAAATCCTGGTTTCCATGGGTTCAGGAAACCCAGGATTTCCTGAGCTCCCCCTAAGAATTAAGAGGGACTCCTTTCAACTCCTTACCCAAGTTCAGGTCCTCCAACTTACTCTTGAGAGGTAATTCTCTGTGATGTTTGTTTGAGTCTGTGATGTTTGAGTCTATGATGTTTGCATCTGTGATGTCTGAGTCTGTGATGTCTGAGTCTGTGATGTTTGTTTGAGTCTGTGATGTTTGAGTCTGTGAAGTTTGAGTCTGTGATGTTTGAGTCTGAAGTTTGAGTCTGTGATGTTTGAGTCCGTGATGTTTGAGTCTGTGATGTCTGTTTGAAATTGTTTTGGGGGCGCTTAGGGACCTCCAAGGGGGGAACCACTGGAGCCTCGCGTTGGCCCTGGGTTGTCAGACACTAGGACACTAGTGCCATCTGGACACGGGTGCTTTGGTCTTTTCGCCTTGGGGAAGTTTGGATGCAGAGGTGCAGGTGAAAAGGGAGCCTCAGGGGTTGGCCCTGAGGACAGGCACATAAACCTGTAAAACAGGAGCCTCAGGGAACCTGGCCTGTCTGTTAAGGCAGGAGCCTCAGGGGAGCCTGGTCTGTTAGGACTCTCAGAGATACGTGTGTTGGCAGTGCGACCTGTCCCTAGACACAGTAGAGTGCTTATGGGGATCCTTGGCCTCAGGTGCACATTTGAGTTTGTTTCTTTGGTTTGGAATTGTATGTGGTGTTTGTTTGAGGGACCTCCAAGGGAAGGCCACTGGACAGGAGCTTTAGGAAACCTGGCCTAAGGCAGGAGCGTCTGGGGAGCCTGGCCTGTCAGCTTTAGTCTTTTGGCCTTGGGAAGAGGCACAAGTGAAAAGGGGTAGTCTGGAAACCTGTAAGACCTGGTCTGCCTGTTAAGGCAGGAGCCTTAGGGGAGCCTCAGATGCACACTTTAGATTTATATATATGTTTATAGTAACGGTTGTTTTTTGGGAATTGGTGATGTGTCTCTTTTTGTTTATTCATCAAATCATGGGAACTCGACCAAGTAAGTCTTTAACACCTCGACAGTTATACTGAAGAATTTTACAGCCAGCTTCTCGGATGACTATAGAATTCGGTTCTCCAAGAACTGACTCCAAGTCCTCTGTGAAGTTGAGTGGTCAAGCTTTAATGCAGAGTGGCCATCAACAGGCTCCCTAGACCCAGCCTTGGTGATCGCAGTGCACCAGGTGGACATGGGAAAACCAGGTCATGCAGACCAATTCCCCTATAAAGACCAGCGGTTAATTTGGGTCCATAGTCTCCCTCCCTGGTTATGAGCATATGCTGTGGAACCTCATTCTGCAGTCCTTCTCATCTATCCCTGACCCCACTAGTCCTTCCTTGCCCTATCAGGGGAAGAAGATTTGCTCCCTCCTTACAATGTATGAAGCTATCTTCTCCCACAGTCTCCTCAAGAGGAGAAACTCCCTCAGCACTCCTGCTGGAGCCTTCTGCTCCCCAGCTCTCACCCCTGGCATCTCACCTCTGGTCTCACACAAAGGAGAGGCCCTCCCTTCAGGATGCAGCTCCCGAGGAGGGAGCAGGAAGAGGCATTTGTTCCTTTCTTGTCTATGTCCGTTTTTCAACAGTGCTCAAACCGAAGCAAGAAAAGCCTTCTTGGCCAGCTTTAGGAATACTGGGGAGAAAGGGCAAAGGGAGTTTAACAGTTTTTCCAGTGGAACAGCCAGACTGGGACCCTAATACCTTAGCAGGATCCCAGGCTCTAGAAGCTTTTTATCTGTCTCTTTTAATTGGCCTATGGGCAGCAGCCCCCAAACCTATAAATTTATCAAAAACAACTGAGGTAGTCCAGGGCCCAGAGGAGCCACCTAGGGCATATTTGGAGTGACTCAGAGAGTCCTTCTGAATTTATACCTCGGTTGATCCCTTGGCTCCAGAAAATGCCAGGGCAGTGAACTTAGCCTTTGTCTCTCAGTCAGCCCCAGATATCAGGAAGAAATTACAGAAGCTGGAAGGACTTGCTAGGATGAATATTTCCCAGCTGCTAGATATTGCCCAAAAAGTTTATGACAACAGAGATGTTGAAAAGCCAAAGTACAAAACTGTTGAGGCAGAGAAAACCGCACGCAGACAAACTAAGATTATTGTGGCAGCATTGCAAGCAGTATAAGATATTAAGTTTGAGTCAGAGACAGGAGAAAACCAGCAACTCCCTTGCCCAAGCTGACAGAAGCTAGAAAGACACCAGTGTGCCTACTGAAAACAGAGGCCTTTGGAGAAGTGAATGCCCAAAGCTTGGTGCTGACAGTAAGCCCATACGGAAGATCTTAACACTGCCTATGGAAAAGAAGCAACGACTCGGCTTGAAGGAGCTAGGGCTCTCTCCCTTTCAGCCCTTGAGAGCCATGGTGCAAGCCAAAGTGAGGGTCCACTAAATTAAATTCCTGGTGGACATGGGAGGTGGAGTGGCCTGTTTTACAGGAGCCGATGGGAGCTTTACCTGATGGGAAGATCCCCATCCAAGGAGCCACTGGGACCACCCAGATGTGTCCAGTCAACTCCACATTGAACGCAGGTGACCCATATGTTCCTGGTAGTCCCAGATTGCCCTAAACCCCTCATGGGCAGAGACCTGCTCCAGAAACTCTGGGCCACTATTTCATTCTCCCCAAAGGGAAGTGGAATAGTATTAGACCCAGGCCCCACTCCAATGTCTGAGTCCCCTGTCTCCCAGTTACATTTGTCTTATCCACTCCTTTATCAGAAGAGTACCTTCTCCTAAATACTGATGGAAATGTGGCCAAAGCAGAAACCACAGTTCCTGCACTATCAGCCCAGCTACAAGAAGAATTTTCTTGAATATGAGCAGAATCCAACCCCCCTGGACTGGCTGCCCATCATCCTACAACAGAACAGCAAGTCCAGAATTCCTGGGGGCGGTGTGTTTTGCTGAAATCACAAAGCCCTTGTATGCTGGCATTGCTGGTGATGGGCCCTTTCTGTGGACAAACCAAGAGGATCAGGCATTTAAAGCTCAAAAGCAGGCCCTTGTAACGGCCCCAGCCTTGGCTTTACCAGACATCACTAAGCCACTCTGTTTGTTCATGAAACCAGAGGCATTGCCAAAGGAGTGTTAATGCAGACTCTCAGACCATGGAAATGGCCAGTGGCTCAACTAAGTGCCTTGACTTAGTAGCTGCTGGGTGGCTAGGCTGCTTATGAACCAATCACAGCCCCAGCCCTGCTGGTGTGGGAGGTGGACACATTGACTCTGGGACAGGACTTGATTTTTGACAGCCCCTCACATAGTAGAGACCCTCCTTCTAGGGGCTACAGGTCACTGGATGTCAAATGCTTGACTTTCCCAGTGCCAGAGCCTAGTGCTTGATCAGCCACGACTGAAGCTCACCCAGTTGAAGTAATTGAATGAGATTATTTCTAGATATGGGCTACCTCTTTCAATTAGCTCAGATAATAGGCCAACTTTCATTTCTACTTTGACCCAAGCAATTAGTAAAGCGCTAGGTATACAGTGGAACCTCCATTTTGCCTACCAGACTCAAAGCTTGGGATAAGTGGAAAGAATGAACCAGATCCTAAAAGAGACTTTAATCAAACTCATTAATGAGACTGGTGGAAAGTAGACACTCTCAGAACAAGGTGTACTCTATATAGAGCAAGTTTTAGTCCTTATGAAATCATGTGTAAGAGACTTCCCCTTCTATTCCCGTGTACCCTCAGCAGACATAACTAACCTCTTTTAAAGTATCTCCAGTCACTCTCCCAGATCCAGAGGGACATTCACCCCCAGATTTGAGATACTTACTGGGACCCTAGAGGGACCAAAAAGGACTCTGAATGTGCCTTTTAGCCTGAAGATCAAGTGTATGTTAAGTCATTCCAGAAAGAAGGCCTCATCCCAAAGTGGAAGGGTCCCTTCACAGGCATCCTGAGCACCCCCACAGCTGTGAGAGTTGATGGTTTGTCAGTATGGATACACCACACCCAGGTGAAGAAGACCAAAGAAGACAGCAGAGCCCACTGGACAGCAGTCCCAGAAGAAAACCCTCTCAAGCTAAGACTGTTAGAATCTTGATTTCTTTCCTGTACATGCTGGCCCAATATAGTTAATTGTGCCACCCAGGAGCCCCCTAAGACCAGTGGGTCACTTGCACAATTGAACAACCCACTGTAACAACTTTGCTTTCTATTCTGTTAAGTATGTTAAATGGTGTGTATCTCTAGATTTAGCTTTTCATTGTTGGTTATGTCTACAACTCCAACCCCCATACAAAGTGGGGGTAGGCAAGCAAGACTCAAACCAAGAGTCAAGGATTTGATTAGGACATAAGACCAGGGAAATGTTATGCTCCATCTTGCTAAGGGCTTTCAACATTCTCCCTTTAAGACAGGAAGCTCAGCTGAGAGAGTTTTGCAAAACCCCAGCTTTTCCTTGTAAGGATTCCCCTTACCAGGTGTTGGCTGTTGTCAAATTCAGCTTGCATTAAGGATTCCCCCTCCCCTACTAAAAGCCCCTTATAAATGGTTTCCACCCCTATTTCTAAGGGTGGAGAGACTTTGAGGTGTGAGCCTGCTCTTGGCCCAGCTGATCAATAAAGAAACTGCTTAATTTGGACTCAATGTGCTGGTGTTCCTCTAGTCTACTCACTTTGGGTGTAACACACTCTGGATTGAAAGGAGGCAAAACCAATTTTGGTTTATTGCCAAAGGTGGACTTGATATGTTTTATTTAGAAAGAATAGGGAGAAACATGGAAGAATCCATGCAATGCTTGAAAGTGGATCTGGAGTCAACTCCTACAGAGAAGAAAAAGGAATTCACTTTTTTTTTTTTACTTTTTATACTGGAAGCAATTTGGATTACTCTACAGACAGTTTTCTAGATTCTCCTGCATATATACATAAACTGTTATGCAACAAGCAAATGGTATTAACCATATAGTAAAAAATTCCTTACACTTTTTCATCAAATCAAAGGCCTTAAGATTTGCTGTAATGATCTCTCAACATCTTCCTCAAAAGAAGATAAAGAGGCCAGGTACAGCGGCTCATAGTTGTAATCCCAGTACTTTGGGAGGCTAAGGACAACTTGAAGCCAGGAGTTTGAGGCCAGTTTGGGCAACATAGAGCGACTCCCATCTCTGCAAAAAATAAAAAAATCACTCAAGCATGTGATGCGCACCTATAGTCTCAGCTACTCAGGCAGCTGAGGCAGGAGATTCCTTGAGCCCAGGAGTTCAAAGCTACAATAAGCTGATCCTGCCACTGCACTTTAGTCTGTGTGACAGAGCAAGAATCTGTCTCTTAAAAAAAAGAAGAGGATTTCTGCCATCTGCCATCATCTCACACATCTCAGGGGTGGTACAGCTCAGACATTCAAATACATCTTTACATGAATATGTTGCTTCTTCCGAGGACATGATTTTAGCTCAATGACAGATACTTGAAAATGGAAGTAAATAAAATATAAAATGAATTTCTTATGAACTTTCAAGGATTTTTAATGAAATTTGAAGATCTGAGAATTGAAAGGTGTTTGATGTTTATAGCAGGTAGTTTCTGACTGTACCTTTAATTTTTTGGAGAAAATATTAAAAACCATTCAAAGTCTTTTAAAAACCATCACTGTCTATAAAAAAAACCCAATCATTGATCTAGCCCCTATATTCACATAATTATCAAATAAATGTGAATGCCCCTATATTTTAAAATAAAAATCTTTTCCCTGTAAAATTTTAACTTATTTTTAGAATTTTGATTTTTAAATTGTCTATGAATAACATTTATTATTGACTATAAGAAAAACAGAATACAAAAGAAAGAAAAATATATAATTTTTCTTGGTAATCATCACATATACAGAGAAATTCTTAGACTAGTAAAAAAAATATGACCCACAAATTACTCTTAAATGTAATGTAATTTTTTTTTTTTTTTTTTTTTTTGAGACAGTCTCACTATGTCACCCTGAGTAAAGTGCCATAGCTTCACAGCTCACAGCAATCTTAAATTCTTGGGCTTAAGCGATTCTCTTGCCTCAGCCTCCAAAATAGCTGGGACTACAGGCGCCCACCACAATGCCCCGCTATTTTCTTGTTGCAGTTGTCATTGTTGTTTAGCTGGCCCGGCCTGCCAGCCTTGGTGCATGTGGCTGGCGCCATAACCACTGTGCTACGGGGCCAAGCCATCAATGAATATTTTCATATCCAATATTTTTGCAGCCCATGAGAAGGTCCTAGCTCTAGGGCTGTAGTGTGGCTAAACAGAATATGATCATGAATCAAGAAAGACCAGGGAATCCAAGGTTCTACTGGTTAAATGAGAAGGCATGTGACTGAGTGAACAAAGTGATCTCTCTTTCTAAACAGCATTTGGCATTGATTCAATTACCAATCATAATCTATGTCCTTAAGGAAAACTTTTTCAACTGCTATAATATTTATTTCAGTATTGTGAAAAGACAAAATAATTCTTTAGCATATGATTTGGTATTCCATGGTGAAAATCTATTTGGGAGAGTTTATCAAGAAAGTAGTAAATGATTGCCTAAGGAAGAACCACTTCTAAAGGAAGAAGTATTTACACATGGCAGCTGCGCCAACGTAGCTGCTGCGTTGCCATGCTACCCACTTGCCAAGCTCTTCACATTTACACCGTGCTTATCAGTCTCCTGAATGTGTTTCCTCTCTCTAGTCTTGTTAACATTTTATTGATTGGTAATCAATTATGTCTCTTGCTTCATAATGAACAAATATCGACTTGTAATGTCAAAGGCAACTGCAGAATCGCAGGTTCTCGGTACACATTCAACACCGTTCTGTAGCTAGGACTACAGGTGCCCGCCACAACACCCCGCTATTTTTGTTGTTGTTGCAGTGCCTGCATCCCAGATTTCAAAAATCAGTTAAGTGGAACCAGAGCTGCTAGTACCCAAAAGAGTCGTTAGGTGGCAGTGGTGGATAGGAATCTTGCCAGGGTCTTCGGCAGTCCAGGAGACAGCCAGCTAGCTGGTCCTTGTAGGAGGTGCTGATGCTACAGGCTGTGGGCATTTTGCTGTTCACAGAAGGGAGTATGAACAGGTAGGGCTCCTTAGAGTCTCTTTCCAAACTCTCTGATTTAGTTATTAAGACCAAGGCCATCTCACTAGATACAAGTGTCAAAGCAAAAGCCACAAACTCAGGACCTGCTCATGAGGATATCACAAAATACTTACCTGTTGTCAGGGTTCATAGAAGCTATTTTCAAGCATGCCATTACCCAAGTGATTTTGGACAAATAAATGACTACTTGGCAGTGTTTCCTACTGATGTAGGGCACATATTATTCACTTCAAACCACAGTGCTTGTTTCATAATAAACCCTCAATATTTTTTAAATGATTGATATCATTTTTCTTCTCCAGGCCTAAGTTCGTTCATCTATAGAATGGTTTCTAGTTCTTTTTTTTTTTTTTTTTTTTTAGGAGACCGAGTCTCACTTTGTCACCCTCGGGAGAGGGCCGTGGAGTCACAGCTCACAACAACCTCAAACTCCTGGGCTTAAGCGATTCTCTTGCCTCAGCCTCCCAAGTAGCTAGGATTACAGGTGCCCACCACAACACCCAGCTATTTTTGTTGTTGTTGTTGCAGTTGTCATTGTTGTTTAGCTGGCCCAGGCTGGGTTTGAACCCACCCGCCTCAGTGTATGTGGCTGATGCCGTATACGGGTGCCAAGCTGGGTTGCTGGTTCTAAAAGTCTGACATTATTAGATGTAATAGAGTTTGTTAGCTTCACTAGCAAAAGGCCAGTGACCTTGGAATTATGGAGGTTATCCAGAGAGGTAGAAAGGTACTTTTGTATCTGATTTGCAGAATTTGCACATTCCTTTTGTAACAACTCAGATAAGATTTTCTCAGGTTTACTGTAATCTTGACTCCCTAAGACATCCAGAAACCAAATTCCAGCAAGCACATACCATAACCATAAATGTCTAAGATCTGCTCCCCCACTCACAATTTTCTCACTTACATATTCAATTCTAAACTTCCCAAAAAGCAAGGTAACAAGGAATCAGGAGAAAACCAGTAAGAGACAGATTGTAGCATAAGAGAATCTGCCAAGGGCACAAAGCCTCATATCCAGTGGTAAAAGTCACATAGACATGTGCTTCTATAGCTAAACACGTAACTGTCAGACAGATTTTTTTAGTGAAATTTGTCCCAACTGTTCTTTAGATTAACTTTATCTTCTGTCTCAAATTAATCTGTTGGTCTTCACAAGAATTAATATTCTCTTCCTCTCCTCACAGGCAATGTTCTGTATTTAACAGATCCATCAGGTTTTATCCACAAGGGGGTTAACGTGACAGTTATGATGAGTAAGGTTATCATTTTCTTAAGTATGGCTTCACACGTCTACATATTCTAGGGCAAAATCTCTCAGCGTGAAAGCAGAACATTCCTTCCTCTATTTCTTTTCCTTCTTTTCTCCCTTCAACCTAACAGGGTGCCTTCTTTTTGATTTGGGGATGTGTTCTACTTTGTTTTTAAAGAGCATCCAAAACTTGCCAAAAAAGAGATTGAAGTAGAGAAGGAAACAGTGCTAAAAACCTACTTTCTGTTTTTATGTTAAGTATACTTCCGTCAAGCATACTTAACAAAATTTTCTTTGGTTAAGCCATATAAGTTGCCGGTAATGGGGGCAGGGAGACCTCCAGATGCCTTTCAGCAAATGGCTTCCTCAACCAAATCTTTAGGGATTTTATCACAGTTTAAAAATCTCTACTAACCCTCCTCTTGCCTCCAGTCTTAATAATTTCCCTTTATCCACGTATAGGCTATCCCAAAAGAAACCTGTTTGCATTTTAAACTTTAGAATCTGATCTGTTTTCTTTTTAAGTTGCAAGCTTGAGCCCAGAGGCTTTACAGGGGTGGGGAACAGTTTTGTTGAAATGAATGGATGGCTAGAAATAATACATATATAAACAAACAGAACAGTAGATCACCCAGGAGAAAGAATCTTACAAAAATCTGGCCGTTTCTGTCAACTGAAGATGGGTTCCAGCTGTTTGTTCCTGGAGATGGGTCCCAGCTGTGTGAGCCGGGAGGCCCCTTCTGGTTCTGATTATATAGGGCTCATATGAAGGGGTGGAGAGAACAGATCTAAGGATACCCAAACCTGGCAAAGACATGAAAACCAAGGACATTCCTCTTGAACAAACGAAGAGGAGAGCCATTTACCTTTGCCTTGGCCATGACAGGGTTAAATATTAACCCACCTGAATGGATTAGGAATTTGTTCTGTGAGGAACAGTGTGATAAACATGGCCTTTGTCCCACAGTTATCTTTATCTGAGGTCTGTGGTTCTTACTCTTGCCAATGACAGCACTGAGGTTTCATTGTTCACAACAGTAGTTTGGATCCATAAGATATCATCTGGGATCTTATCAACTCTGAGAACTGCCTCAGAAGAAGTGACGGTGTAGGCTACAGTCTTCTTTTCAACTCTACTTTCTATTTATCCACATAATTTGGATATTAAGCAAGTTGTTCCATAGATTTCACAAGACCAAAAAAAAGCACTTTGAGAGAAGGTTATGTGACAGCTATTAGTACCCTGGGCCCCTACCTCAACCTCTCAGTACGGGTTCCATATCCTTGCCATGTTTTCTGGACTTTTTCTTCCTTTCATCTTTACCTGTCTTCAAGACACTAACCCTGAACACTCAATCTTCTTTTCGTTGTAACACAGTTGCCAAAGAGATCATCTTCACCATTAATGCAATGCTAATGTTGCATCCACTCCCAAAGTAGATTCGTAGCTTGCACAGAAACAGTGGGCCAAAGGGTACCAGGATCATTTTTATGGATTCTACAGTTTGGAATATTAGGCAGAAGCAGGATATTAACTATTTCACAGACCCTCTCCCCCAGCACCTACTGGGTTGTTGGATCTAGGATACTATGATCTTTTTAAAATCCTCAACTCTCTGATGTCATCCACCCACCTCCAAGTATTCAATCTGCCTGCATTTGAGGTGTCAACTATAAACATGCTTCCTGCTACTAAAACAAATGCACTTGAAATCATCATAGTATCATAATCAGTGTTACCTTTCATTCCATGAAGCTCTCATATACTTGATCCCATTTAACTGTCTCCAGACTGTGTGAGGTAGGAAGTATATAAGCCTATTATGCTTCTGAGGAAACTTCAAGATCAAACAGCAAATGAATGATGGAGTCAGACTTCAAACCCTCCATGTTCAGGGGGATAATCTACTCATCTTTTCAGACTCAGTTCTAGCAATGCTTCCTCTGAGTCCCAACAGACCCTCCTCAATCATATCCAATCCCTGGAAGAGTTGCTCACTGCTATGTCTTCATTTTTGAGGTATTGTTCCCCCCTCCAAAGCAAAAATCCCTAGGAGAGTAAATTCTTTGACAGCTGTCAGGAATTCAACATCCTTGGACAAATGCTCCAGGCCTGTCTGCAGAATAGCTTTTGGTAACTGGAAGGGACTGAACTTGAAGAGTAGGCAACATGAGGAACCTGGAAAAGGACAAACGTTATCTACTTTTTAGCCTTGTGGCACAGCCCTGACTGACCTTCATTTTTCCTCCTTTCTCTTCCCTTCTCTCTGTATCTCTAACCAAATCTTGAGCTATAAGGACAAAAGTTGGCAAACTTTTACTCAATACCAGGTGTCTCTGGAAAGAAAGGGACAGGCACATCTTTGATCAGTACTGTCAAATATCAAAGTTTCTTCTGTCAAATGCCACAGTTCAAAGTGATTTAGGAAAAGAAGTAATGAGATTGAGGCCCACAGAGCGGGCACTCTACTGGCATCTGATAGAGTACCCAAAGGCTTAATTTCATTTCATGGGCAAATATATCATTTGCAAGTGGTACCTGTTTTAAATTAATCACATATCACTTTTTAAACAGACACTGAAGAACTGAGTTCTAAAAAGTTATTAACCACTTATTTATTAGGGAGGAGACATGCCAGGTTCATTACAACACCCCTATTGCATCTGCAGTCCCTGATGGACACAACAGCCAGCCTATTATGACTTAATCAACATGATCCTTCTCTGATAAATTGCCTCAGAGCAGCAAAAAGGTACTTTACCCTAACATACACACACACACACACACACACACACACACACACATATACACACACACACTGTCTCATGGCCTGAAACACCAATTCAAGCACCAACTTGTACAAACAGAACAGCCTCTGATTTTAGAGTTAGGCAGTCCTGCAGGAGGGTAGCCTGAAGCCTCTGAACATAGTCAGGTTTGTCAGGTTCTTCGTCTGCTTCTGGGTGGTTTCTCCATCCTTTCTGCCAAACTATAGTTTTCTTTGCACTACTAGAGTGCTTTCTTTTATATGAGACAGGTTGCTGACTTCTCCTGACTCCATGAGAACATAGAATAAGAGAGGGACGGGGCCTCTGAGACCATCTGTGGATCCCTCATTTTACAGATGAGGTAACTCAGGAACAGAGAAAGAGACACGCATTCCCTAAAGCACATATTGGGTTCCTAGAACTAGAAGCTTCCCAATGCATCACACAACTTTTATATTCAATACTAGTAATTTCTCGAAAACCAAAGCTAATTTTAAAGGTGCCAATGAAAGCTGCTGTTCAAAGGAAACCCACACTGAATATTTTCACAAATTCCAAAAATATTTTGTTCCCTCTTTCATCGGTAAAAGAGTCGCTTAAAGTGAAGTTGTTAGGCTATGCATTTGTATGCAGGCTGAGAAAGATTAGGTTAGAAGTAAAAAACTTACTTTGTTTTCTTAAAAAGAAACTGATAGGAAAGAGAGAAAAGGGGAGAGAGGAAAAGAAAGAGAAGATAGAAAGAAAAGAAAAAAAGAGAGTCGCGGGTCGCGGTGCAGACATGGCTAAGTCCAAGAACCACACCACACACAACCAGTCTCAAAAGTGGCACAGAAATGGCATCAAGAAACCCCGATCACAAAGATATGAATCTCTTAAGGGGGTAGATCCTAAGTTCCTGAGGAAGATGTGCTTTGCCATGAAGTGCAACAAGAAGGGCCTAAAGAAGATGCAGGCCAGCAATGCCAAGGCCGTGAGTGCACGTGCTGAAGCTATCAAGGCCCTGGTAAAGCCCAAGGAGGTTAAGACCAAGATTCCAAAGGGTGCCAGCTGTAAACTCAGTCAACTTGTCTACATCACCCACCCCAAGCTTGGGAAGCGTGCTCATGCACGCATTGCCAAGGGTCTCAGGCTGTGCCAGCCAAAGGCCAAGGCCAAGGATCAAACGAAGGCCCAATCTGCTGCTTCATCTGCAGCTCCAGCTTCAGTTCCAGCTCAGGCTCCCAAAGGTGCCCAGACCCCTACGAAGGCTCCAGAGCAAAGGCATCTGTCTGCCATGAGGACAAAAGCACTATTGTGACCTCTAGGCTGCTGTCTATATGGGGCTGGAGTCCTCCTGTGCTATTTGTACAAATAAACCTGAGACAGGAAAAAAAAAAAAAAAAAAAAAAAAACGAAAAAGAAAAGAAAAAAAGAGAGAGAAAGAAAAGAATGGATATGATGTAGCACTGAAAAAAAAGCAGGGGAAAGTGGCAGCATTAAGGACAAGCAGTTTGTCACTTGTATAGAGACCACAAAAAAGGAAAAAAAGTAGTGATTATTGTCAGTTGACAATATAGGTAACTGGGTTTTTTGTGTCTTGTTTGTATGTTTCTGTTCTTGGAGACTTACTTATTTTCCAGTTTTGGAAAAAGTGGTCTGGCAAATACAGGGTGGCCATAAAGTTCATGTGCAAACTTTATGGACATCCTCTATAGAAAAGTCCTTTTGTCTGCTAAGTTCTTTTTAGTTGCTGTGAAGACATCTTTACAGGATATAAAAAATCTTAAAAGATAGGTGATTACTCTCAAAAATAGCTTTAGAACGACGTTAAGTTTAATGTTCCCTGTAGTCAATCTTGGAGACAGCAAATTGGAGTTATTTTCCCTTCTTACATAATTCCTTAACAAAGCCATCCCTTCAGAAGTGTTTGCAACAGACTTATCTTCCTCACTAAGTAGTTAGTAGCTCTGTTAGTAGCTGTTTGAGTACCCGAGAGTGCCTTTGGGAGGTTGGCTATGTGCTGTTCAGATAATTATGTTACTTGGATTTCTAGTGATGACATTTATGACTTGATTATTAGATTCTTACTGTCAAAGAGGGAGAGTCTTGGTTCATCTGAGATTTCCCTAACCCCCCGAGTACAGATTAAATTGTTTTTACTGGTCTTCCTAAATAAAGATGAAAGCTACGCATGGGCTTACTCGTGTGCTGTTATCTTTGGTGTGCTGCCTTAACAGAGAAAAAACTGAGGATCCCAACCTCCCAGGAAGGTTTAGAGAAGAGGGCGTTGGCAAGTGTCTCCAAGAATTTCATAACACTGACTGGCTGATTAAGGGTGGGGAGACAGAGGAGAGTAAACAGAAAACATCAGTCCCCAAATGTTAGTTATGCTTGCAAAAACGGGACAAAGCCTGCTTCACAAATCTGGTGATCAGCCTGGGTACCAAGCGAAGTCTCCTTAGCTGTGGGAAAGTGCAGGCTTCCCCGGACCGTCCTTTGGTTCTCTGATCCTGTGGTCCCCACTGAGCCAGTAGGGCATTCCCACTGGCATCTCTGCCCAGCTGCGGAAGGTAAAGCAGAACACTAACTCGTACACAGACTGGACTGTTAACTTCTCACTCCACTCCTCCTCACCAGTCTGGTCCCGCAAACGCCTCCCTGCGGGGCCCCACACTGCATCTGCCAGGACGGGACTACCGGGGTAAAACGCTCCAGACAAAGAAGCTACAGAGCAGGAAGAAGAGTAAGAATGGGGACCCACCTCGGCCTCGGAACTAGGCGGCAGGAACAAGGCGGAGCCGTGGAAAGTTTTGTTTCTCACCGGCTTCTTGCTCCCTGGCACGATCGATGATGGGGAGTTGGTAGATGTCCTTTAGAATCTTGCTTTGGATCTGCTTGGGGTCGCTTGCGTGCGTGTGCTTGGTGTGTGTGTGTGTGTGGGTGCGGGGGCGCGCGCGCGGACGGGACAGGGATGGAAGCGAGGAGAGGAGTGTCCGAGGGCGAGCCTGTGGGTAGCTGCGGCCGCGCCCCATTTCTTCCGGGAGCCTCCTAGAATCTGGATCCGCCTACTGAGCAGGCGCCGCGGCAGCCTCCGCCCAAGGCACAGCGGGCCCATCCCGCGCTGGCAAAGAACGTGCTTTGGCGCCGCGCTCCTGCCCCAGCTGAACCCAAGGGCGAGGGTGAGCGGCAGCTAGGACACGGCCTCCAGGGAGAGCAGTCCGCCAGAAACCCGCAGGGCTCGCAGGAGCGCGGCCGCCCCTCGCCGGGTGCCTAGGGAACTAGGGAGATGGCGTGCTGACTCTGGGACCTGGACCGGTCTGCCACGTGCTCGTTCAGTGCGGTTCTTAGGCGAGACAGTCCAAACACAAGAAAGTTTGCACAGAACTTTTTTTCAGTAATTCACAAAGGGGAAAAATATTTAAAAAGCTGCAGGGCTCGTCCGGGATTTGAACCCGGGACCTCTCGCACCCAAAGCGAGAATCATACCCCTAGACCAACGAGCCACGGTGACATAGTGTTCCTTTTGTTTCCTATGACTTAAGCTTCCGGCTACGAGTTGGCTGCTGCGCTACTCCGAGGTTTTAATTTTCCTGTTCTGACAGTTCTTTTTAACATCTTTACCAAATTTTAGATCTGTCCCTGACTCAAGACTTTTATTTTCTCCCATCCACGTGCTGGACCCGTCCAGTTGCAGAAGTGGAAGAGGGGAGGCCTTATCCCAGACGATTAAGTCTCACTGAGCCAGATCATTGACGGGTCTAGCCGCGCGGCGCGGTTGGAGACTGGAGGGAGCTGAGTTAGGGTTTAAGGGCCAGAACCGAGCTCAGATACAAGGCTGCTGGTGCTGGGCCCAAGGACAGACGCTAGGCTGTTAGTTATCTCGCAGGGAGCCAGAGTAGGTTGAAGGTGAACAAGCAGGTTGGAGATGAACCAGTTTAGCGCGTGTAGACCCCTCTCAATTTCCCTGAAAAGTTATTAAGTGTTCTATCTCCTCATCTTTGAGTAGGTTGTTTCCTTTGTCTGGAATTCACTCTTCCTTTTTTTTTTAAATTATTTTTTATTAAATCATAACTTTGTACATTGATGCATTTATGGTGTTCAGGGTAAATGCTTACATTGTGAAATGTGAAATGCTTACATTGAACTTAGTAACACATCCATCACAATTATACTCATTTCTTAATAGTTTTGAAATGTGCCATTGTGGAATTCACTCTTACAGTCTCATCCCAATTCATGCCAAATCCTATTCCTCCTTCCTGCCTCGATTCAACATCTTTTTTTTAGAACTATATAAATATATAAATATCTGAAAAAATTAAAAGTATTTCTTCCTGAATGGATATGTGTAGAGTGGGGGCAGACACCAGGGCCAAAGGTCATTTTGTTCAAGGAGTTGTTCCGCAAATCAGAGTCCCTCAGGCCGCAGGGCACATACATGCACACACATGGCTATACATAATGTTCTGTACCAACGAGTAGTTTTTGGTCTCCGATCTTTGGACTTTAGGCAACAACCAAACAGCAACTAGAGCTAAAAACAAAAACAAAAACAAACAAACAACAACAACAAAAAACCGCCAGTAAGATAGCTGTTCCCGAAAGGATCCCCAACAGGATCAGTTTTTCAAGATGTGATAAAGGAAGCTCAATTCGGAAGTAAACCAGGTATTTCTTTGGGACAGGAGTAAATAAAGACTTGCAGAGATTTCAAATCACACGTAGAGAACAAACGGGTGTGATATCCAAAAGCAGCAGCCTTTTCTTGAAGCTGGAATCGAACCAGCGACCTAGGATGATTACACAGTAGGCACTATAGTCCTCCGCCTTATCAATTGAGCTACCGAAGGAAATCCACGCGAGCTCATCTAGAAATCCCTATTCAGAAAATAGATAACCTGAAGTGGGCAACGAAGAACCCTCAATTTCTGGAAAGAGAACCCCTTAGAGTCGCAAAGCCAATTTGTGAGATAGTCTTGCACTGTCAGTTCTGTGGACACTTCTAGAACTGGTTTCGCTGAGGAAGGATTCTGCACTGGCGTTCCCACAGCCCGCGTATCCCGAGGCCAAACATCCTCTGCTTGCCGGGATGGATGGATGGATGGATGGATGGGAGAGTATACGGAGGGGGGCGGGCACCGGAGAACTGGGGCTGAGATGGGCAAGCAATTCTGACCGCGCCCCCGCCAGCAGGGCTAAGGGAGGTCCCGGGGCTGCGCCGACTCCCTCACTTCCTGTGCGCGCCTCGCAGTCCAGGGGCGTTGCGGCTGCGGGCTGCATCTGTTCCGCGTACGCGTCCCCAGATCTGCGGAGGGAGAGGGTGGGAAATAGAGTGTATGCGAGTCAACCCAATGTTTCTGGGAGAGTTCGCTTTGGGGGAAAATATTTTTTGATTATTCAAAAAGCAGGCCACAATTTCTTTGAGTCAATATCACAGTGATTCAAAGCTTGCCTCCATAGTACGAGCTCTTAATTTTCCAGAACCCTACCGACACGCAAAACCTTGCCGCACAACGTACATCTTCCGGGGTGCCTAACCCGAACGGCTGCAGTCGGCTCTAACCCTTTGGGGAGAGAAACTTTGTTCTCGACTTCCAAATCTGCCCAGCACCCCTGCTTGAGGGCTGGGGCCTATCCTCTTGCCTGGACACCCCCATTTCACTCTAGGGCGGTGTAGCTTCCGGGTACGGGTAACAGCTCCCAGCAGAGCTCTTGCAGCGGATCAGCACAGCCAGGGCGTCGGCGGAGTCTGGCAGCGATTCCCACCCGCTGTGCAATGGACTCTGCCACAGTCCAGGGAGCAAAGCAGCACTTGCGTAACTGGTACTGGAACCTAAATGGAAGCAGGTTCTGCTCAGCTAGCATTTATTTGGGAGCTCTGGACTGCAGCAAGAGGATGTAATTCGCCAAATTTCCTCAGGCTTAGTTATGAATAATGAGAATCAAAATTTCAAAAGTTTAGGAAGATTTTTAGGCCCCAGCGAGATTTGAACTCGCGACCCCTGGTTTACAAGACCAGTGCTCTAACCCCTGAGCTATAGGGCCAGGTGGAAAGTATTTGTCTTTCTTTCTCAGAAAAGGAAAGTTTTTGCTGAGCCTTTTAAGCATCTGGACATAGAAACTGATCAAAATTTGGATACCCTTTCATTTCCCGGCTATTCAGTCTGCAGGCTCTCTGTGGTCTTGCCGGGGAAGGTGCAACGTGGAAGTCAGTAATTGAGACAACCACTATATTAAGACTGGAGAAATCTGCCCACCCTGACACAGTCTAACGCAGAGAAAGATTTTTCCCATTCCCCCTTTAGCTTGTAAAAATGGAGAACGGAAACAGAGCATAAAGGAAGAAGGAGCCTACCACATCGCTCAACTGAATCGGCTGACATCTGGATTTGGGTTTCTCCTTTACTCAGGGCTTCTCCTGCCCTGCAACGGCCTGTCTCTTGCAAGTTTCTTAAAATTGAGACCTTTCTCACAGATCTGAGTCCCAGCGCCAGAGGAAGCATTCGTTAACTGCTGATTAATTCGTTCCTTCATTCCACAAACACTGAAGTCCAACTCTATGGTAGGTTCTGCACTACGAACTAGGGATCCAGATAGGTTCTTTATCCCGAAGTCACTATCATGGACTTGTGGAACAAAAATACTTTAGTTTTTATGAAAGAGAACCAAAAAAGTAGCTGTATTAGGTGTGAAGGGACAGTGGCCGTTCCGGGATCCACCAAATGAGCCATCCAAAAGGGCCTTCAGGAGGGCATGGGGCTCGAGCTGCATTATGAAGGGAGGCTAAGGCTTAGACAAGTTTGGTGGCAGCGTGATCCCTGCAGTAAGAAAATTATGAAAGAGTGCCGCATTTAAGAGGCCACAGTGTAGCACTGGCTGTGGCAAATTCTCCCCTTCCTGGAAGTGAAGGTTGGTGAAAAGACAGGGTAGCAGGAGATAGGCATTAAGTTAAGCCTTTTTTAAAACGGAAAACGGAAACTCACCAAGCACGGATTGCAGAATGAACTAAAGGGAGGAGAAACCAAAGTGGGGAACACCAGAGATTGTCCATGGTGCAGATGCTCAGACATGAAGCTGCAAAAGGGTGACATTATGGGACTGGAAAGGAAGGAAAGAATGAGACAGACATAGAGAAGGGAAATTCTGCAGAACTTAGATATGATATAGAACAAAGAGGAAAGACAGAGAATTCTCAAGAGTACCTTTAAGAAGCAAGGTGATACTGCCCTACCCAGCACAGTCTAACACAGAGAAAAAAAATTTGTAAGTCTACTACTTCCGAGTATCTGAGAGGGCAGAGAAATGAAGTGCTAGGATTTAGGTAAGCTGAATTTGAGTTGAAGATGCAGCTGCTCATAGGAATTGTAAAGTAGCCAGAATATGCTTGTTTCTAGAGTCCCATGGATTATTTTAATAGATCGGGGGTAGATCAAATTATGTTGATGAAAGTCATCCATTGAGCTAGAGCCTCGAGTCTAAGAGTTCTGAGCTCTTCAAGAATGAGAAAAGAAAGCGAAAACATCAGAAACCTGAGCATGAACTTTGAATAGTCCTATTTTAAGTATTTGTTGTATTAACATCTGTCCAACATATTTTAAACATTCTCCTTACATTTGGTAATTTCACATATTATAAGGAAGTCTGTCCTAGAAAACTTGCTTTCCCAGTTTGTACCTGGGGTATGTGTCCTGAGTTCCACCAATCAGATTCACCCAGGGAAGCTTTCAATTTAGAAGTATGAAACAGAAGTAGATGATCCCATAGGAAAAGCCTGTGTTTTTCCAAATATGGTGGAGGTGTCGGGTTTTTGAATGTAGGTTTTCTTAAACCCATAGACTATTTGTTTCTCCCAGGCACCTGGAGATCTATCAGCTCAAGAGGACCCTAAACAAAGTTCATGGCTAAGTCATTCATTCTCTGGACCTCCAAGATATGTAAGCCCAAGCAGCAAATCAGGGAGACCTATACCCTTGTTAAGCTTAACTTATTTTTGCTGAGTTTCACAACAAATACTGGAAGTGGGAGAATTAACATAGGTCTACTTCTTCCTTTACCCTTACCTCACAGAAATAGCTCTTTGGAGTCCCAGCCGAAGATTGAGAGGGTGTCTTACTAGACTTCCTGCCTTTGGAGAGTCAGATGTCAAGACCCTCTTGTTTCTTCCACTCAAATAGGCTGCCCAACTTTAAAGGAATTAGCAAATGTGTTCAGGGCTACAAAGGTCAATTCTCAGATACTTCCTCGAATCAGTATAGAAATTCCCCCTTTTTATCTTAACAAAAACTCTTTCCAACTTAAAGGCTCTTAATTAACAGTGAATTTATTCTCAGTACTCTATATTACTGCCTTATCTTCTAATATTCACGTCAAAATTTATCAAATGACAGATTTCCCTATACTCCTGTACAGATGTTTATTCCAGTCAAGTTCATCTACTTATAATTTCTGAAATATAACCCAGTTTTTATCATTTGTTTATTACCGTATATACTCGAGTATAAGCCGACCCGAGTATAAGCCGACCCCCTTAATTTTACCCTAAAAACTGGAAAAACTTAGTGACTCGAGTATAAGCTGAGGTGGAAAATGCAGCAGCCACTGGTAAATTTCAAAAATAAAAATATGTACTCAAAACAATTACAATACTTGAGGAATCAGTAGG